>VZRV01010984.1:160524-255228 GCA_013398115.1 Falcunculus frontatus | reverse complement strand
AGGGGGATGAGCCCGTGGGAGCTGCGATGGCACCCCCAGGGAGGGGCGGGGGTCAGTGGGAGCGGGCTGGAGCTCGTGCCGGGGCCCTGGGGGCTATGGGGAGTGGAGAGGCTGTGAGGGGCTGGCTGGGGAGGAGATGGCGTTCGGGGAGGGGTCCTGTGATTTCCCCACGAGGGAGACACCTCCGAGAGGGGCTTCGGCAGGGGGACACCGGTGGGCACCACCAGCCCGATGGCGGTGCCAGCTGCGCTCTGTCCGCAGGGTGCTGACCGAGACCCCCGCCCATGGCCCACAGCACCAAGCAGCCGCCCGCCGCCCTGCTGTAAGTGCCAGCACCTGCCACAACCTCCTCCGGCCACCCTGTTCTGTGTCAGTGCCCCCGGTGAAAGAGCGGCAGAAACTCCCCCACTTCCAAGCCTTGGCGGTCGTCTGTGTGTGTTGGGGAGAGGATTGTCCCGCTCTGCTCTGCACTGGGGCAGCCTCTCCTCCAGTGCTGGGGGCACTTTGGGCACGACGAGATCAGAAGGATCCTGAGCTGGTGGAGAGTGTCCAAAGGAGGGACACGGAGCTGGGGAAGGGTCTGAGGAGCAGCTGAGGGCACTTGGCTCCTTCAGCCGGAGCAGAGGATACTGAGGGGAGGCTCCTCGGGGGCTGCAGCTCCTCCCGAGGGGAGGCGGAGGGGCAGGGGCTGAGCTCTGCTCTGGGACAGGGACAGGAGCCCAGGGAAGGGCTGGAGCTGTGTCAGGCCTTGGGATGGATCTCAGGGAAAGGTTCTTCCCCCGAGGGTGCTGGGCACTGCCCGGGCTCCCCAGGGAATGGTCCCGGCCCCGAGGCTGCCAGAGCTCCAGGAGCATTTGGACACCGCTGCCAGGGATGCCCAGGGTGGGATTGTTGGGGTGTCTGTGCAGGGCCAGGGGCTGGACTGATGATCCTTGTGGGTCCCTTCCAGCTCTGGATAGTTCAGGATTCTGTGATTCTGAGCTTCTTGGGAGATCAGAACCAGCGAGGGCTGAATTCCTGTGGGATTTGTGCTGTCCTGAGCTGGCCTTGGCCCTCCCGGCATGGGGGTGGGCAGATGGGGAAGTGCCTCAGAGGTGGAGGGAGGTGGATGCGAGAGCGAACTGGCTGAGGAAGAATCTTGCCTGAGATTACTTTTTAAAGCATCCTTAGGCATGTGAGGAATCCGGATCGCAAGGGGGGAGGGTGATCCATCTGATGTTGGAGGGTGTTGGTGTGTTCCTGGCGAACAAGATGATGCTGTGGACATCACTGGGAACATTACTCTTGAAGGTGATAAAGCCAAAGGCTGGCCATGACCCTGCACAGCCTTGGAGGGTTCTTTTCCCCCAAAAGCTGGAAGAAAAGGTGGTCTCACGCCTTCCTGTGCCGTGGCTTGTGTTTGGCCCTGGGCTGGTTCCCAGCTCTGGGGACCTGGTTGGAACCCAAGCGAGAATCATTTGGTGATACTCTACAGCCCTTTGTGGCTCCCCTGATGTGGGGAGGACATTTCCAGCAGAGCAGGAGCTGCCTTGAGGACCCGGGTGTGTGAATGGGACAGGGCTGGGGGATGGAGCCGACTGGCGGAGGTGCTGGGGGGGCTTGGGGTGATGCTGTGGTGGAACAGGGAGGCTCTACCCACCCAGTGTGGGACCTGTGGGTGCCCAGTGGGGCAGGGACGCTCTGCCTGAGGCAGCTGCTGATCCATAAAGCCATGGCAGTGACCTGGGGAGTGGGGCTGGGCCCTGTGGTGCAGCTGCTCGAGGTGTCGGGGAGGTGTCACAGACAGCACGAACCTGCCGGGGCAGTTGTGGCCCAGAGCGGGTTGAGCCGGCGCCCTGCCCTCACCCTCTGCCTCCAGGGTTCCTTGGGTGCGGGTGATGCTTCCAGGTGGTGCCCCTGGAGCCAGGATCCAAACCCCTGCAGCTCCTCCTCCCTCACAGAGTCCCTTGGGACTCCCCACCAAGGCCGTGTCCCCAGCCCAGGTGACAGGCAGGGATGTGACTGGATGTTACCTGACCCCAAGAGCCAACCCCCTTCCAAATGTTCCTGAGGAGTCCCAGGGCTGCTACCAGACCTCAGGGCAGCTTTAGTGTGCAGGGCTGCCCTGCTCATCCAGTGCTGGGCTCTGCTCCAGTGCCATGGCTCTGATGTAGCCTCCCCTCATGGGAACAGGGGCTCCAGGGCCAGTGCTGGCTTTGGGGCTCTTTGAGTCAGGGGATTTGGGGGATCCAGTGAGTGCGAGGTCACACTGCTGGGGGATGTGTCACTGTTGGTCCCCATGGTGTCCCAGCCCTCTCTGATGGTGCTCTCTGGCTGCAGACATGCCACGGGCAAGGCTCAGCATGGGAACTTCCTGGTGGCCATCAAACAGGAGAAGGGAGAGTCGGCACGAGTGGGCGGCGAGAAGCCAGAGGAGGAGGTGAGTCCCAGAGCCCGTGTCCCTTCTCACACGATCCCTGGGAGTGGGTCCCAAGGTGCCCGGCCTGGGGCTGTCCCTGTCCCTCCACTTGCCCTGCAGCAGCCCAAGTGAGTCTGTGGCTGTGGCCATGGGCCAAGGAAGGGCTGTCTTTCCCCTGAGGGCTGTGTGGCCCAGGTGGGTCTGGGGGCTGCTCCCGTGTCCCACTGATGCGATGGCTCTGATCCCTGATGGGCTGTCCCTTCCCCATGGGTGCCAGCCGGTGAAGAAGAGGGGCTGGCCCAAGGGCAAGAAGAGGAAGAAGATCCTTCCCAACGGCCCCAAAGCCCCCGTGACGGGCTATGTGCGCTTCCTGAACGAGCGGCGCGAGCAGATCCGCACGCAGCATCCTGACCTGCCCTTCCCGGAGATCACCAAGATGTTGGGAGCAGAGTGGAGCAAACTGCAGCTCTCGGAGAAGCAGGTACTGGCCCCTAGGAGAGACCCCCTAGGCTGGGCAGGTCCAGAGCCTGCTCCCCAAACCCCTGAGCTTGCTCGAGGAAAATTGCTGGGCCCAGTGCTGGGGAGTGAGAGCTTGGCAGGGAGGGGTCAGCAGCTCCTGGGAGCCTGGGTTGGGCCAGGCTGAGGCCCCTCTGTGCCCTGCCACAGCGGTACCTGGACGAAGCAGAGCGGGAGAAGCAGCAGTACATGAAGGAGCTGCGGGAATACCAGCAGTCAGAGGCCTACAAAATGTGCACGGAAAAGATCCAGGAGAAAAAGATCAAAAAAGGTGGGTTGTGGGAACAATGGCTGCCAGGATCCAGCCACATGCTGTCAGAGCCCCCGGGGTGACCTCCTTCCTCCCCTGCAGAGGACATGAGCGCGGTGGCTGTGAACACCCTACTCAACGGGCACCCACACAAGGTAAGGCCCTGTCAGGTCTGCCTGTGTGTGGGGAAACTGAGGCACATGGCACTGGTGGGCTGACTACAGGTGTGGGTGGGCAGAGGGAGTTCTGGGGCTGTGAGTCCCAGGTTCCTGGAGGGTTGGGAGGCAGAGCATAGCCGTCCTCCCTCCCCACTTGCCGGGCAGGGCCAGCCTTCACCCTGTCCCGATGCCCTCATCAGCCCGGCACCCAAGGTGTTGGGGTCCCCTCTGGTGGGCTCAGCCCTGCCCAACCCCTCCCTCTTGTCCCTCAGGCTGGCGAGTGCAGCGACACTTTCTCCACCTTCGATGTGCCCATCTTCACCGAGGAGTTCTTGGACCAAAACAAAGGTAGGGGCTGTGGAACGTCCCAGGGGAGCCCGCATGGAGGGAGCAGGTCCTGGCTGGAGCCTGGGCGTTGGTGACACAGAGCTTCTTGGAAGAGCCGTGGCTGGGACATGGTTTGGGTTTGGAAGAAGGGGGTCGGGGTCTGTCCCCATGGACACGGTGTTGTCCCGGCAGCCCGGGAGGCCGAGCTGCGGCGCCTGCGCAAGATGAACACGGAGTTCGAGGAGCAGAACGCCATCCTGCAGAAGCACACGGAGAGCATGAACTGCGCCAAGGAGAAGCTGGAGCAGGAGCTGGCGCAGGAGGAGCGGCAGACCCTGGCCCTACAGCAGCAGCTCCAGTCTGTGCGGCAGGCCCTCACTGCCAGCTTTGCCTCCCTCCCCATTCCCGGTGAGTTGGGGGCTGCCGTGGGGCCCCCCAGCTGCTGCGACCCTTGCCTGGGCAGAGGGGCACTGAGGGGTCCCCCCATCCCATGCAGGGGAGCACTGTGGGGCAGTGGGGTGGTGATAAGTGCCCATCTGCTGCTGGGCTGGGATCCTGCAGCACCCGGGCTTTCCAGGAAGCCCAGGGATGTGACAGCCAGCTGGCTTCCCTGTCCTGGGGCAGGGCAGGCTGGGATCCTCTTTTTCTGGAACCACACTCACAGCTGCACCCAGATTGGCCCAAATCTGTGTGTTCCTGGGCTTGTGCCCAGTGCAGGAGATGGCACTTGGTGCTGGGGTCCCTTCTGCAGTCCCCAACACATGGGCAGGGTTGGTTGGGGGACCTGCTGGCCCTGCTCACTGGGCTGTCACCTCACAGGCACTGGGGAGACCCCCACGCTGAGCACCCTGGACTTCTACATGGCCAAACTGCACAGTGCCATCGAGAGCAACCCCCTGCAGCACGAGCCGCTGGTGCTGCGTGTTAAGGAGATCCTGTCCCGGATTGCCAGGTGAGCACAGGGCTGGGACTGTGGCACGGGTGTTCCCATGGGACTGCAGGGTTGACCTTGGGCTGGTGGTGATGGGAGCTGAGCAGGGAAGATGTGGACAGAGATGGGCTTGGAGCTGCTCCAGGGAGCTGTGGGAGAGGGAAGCCCAGTCCCTGAATTCAGGAGGTGTCCCCATGTCCAGAGATGCTGATCTGTTGGAGCAAGTCCAGAGGAGGCCACAGAGCTGCTCCCAGGGCTGGAGCCCCTCTGCTTTGGAGCCAGGCTGGCAGAGCTGGGGGTGCTCACCTGGAGAGGAGAAGGCTCCAGGGAGACCTCAGAGCCACTTGCAGGGCCTGAAGGGGCTCCAGGAGAACTGGAGAGGGAGTGGGGACAAGGGATGGAGGGACAGGACACAGGGAATGGCTTCCCACTGCCAGAGGGCAGGGCTGGATGGGATATTGGGAAGGAATTGTTCCCTGGGAGGGTGGGGAGGCCCTGGCACAGGGTGCCCAGAGCAGCTGGGGCTGCCCCTGGATCCCTGGCAGTGTTCAAGGCCAGGTTGGACAGGGCTTGGAGCAGCCTGGGACAGTGGAAGGTGTCCCTGCCATGGCAGAGGGAGGAGCTGGATGAACTTTAAGGTCCCTTCCAGTGCAAACCATTGTGGGATTCTGTGACTCAGCTGCGCTTTTCTCCCTCCTCAGTGAACACTTGTGAGAGGACCAGTCCTTCCAAACCCCGTGGCTGGCTGGACCCTGGGCCTGTCCCTTGGAGCTCACTCAAGGGACAGTCTCTGCAGGGGGTCTGGCTGCTCCCTCTGCCCCTCACACCTTCCTGCAGCTGGGACCCTCAGCCTGGAGCGCCCGACCCACGGCCACACAGCTTCGGGGGACAAGCAGTGACAGGGCTGAGAGCCCAGCTGGGGCAGCGCTGGGAGAGGGTCAGCGTTGGCGTGAGCACCCCCCGCTTTCCCCTGAGCCCCCCAGCCCTGCCTTGCCAACCAGGGGCTCCCTGAAGCCTGGCTGGGCCAGGGGAGGTGCTGGTGGGTTTGGGCCTGGAGTGAACACACCCCTTCAGGGTGAACTGGGGCTGTGGGGATGGGGGGCAATGGGGAATGACTGGGACCCCCTTGGTCCTGCTGCTGCCTCCTGTCCCCTGGCCAGCTTGGGAGCCCCTTGGTCCCATCCCAGCAAGGGCATGGGGGCAGCTCCTTCCCGCTGCCTGCCTCTGCTTTTATTTAATGGGTGCCTTCAGCCCCTGCCCCTGTCACCCTGCTTGGCTCTCCTCCTTCCCCTTCATATCTGGGACCAGGCAGCAAGCTCCTGAAAGCAATAAAACTCTTCAGGCCAGAGGGGAGCTGGAACTGACCTGTGCTCCTGGGGCAGGGAGCAGGGGAGAGCTGGGACTGACCCCCTCCCATGGTGGGGACCCCTGGAAGAGGGGAGCTGGGACCCACCTTGTCCTGGGGTGGGGACCCCTGTAGCAGGGGAGCTGTGACCGACCCCTTCCTGCTTGCAGGGATCCTGGGTGTGCTGCACTGGCTTTTGCCTCCTGCCCCTTTTGCTTGAGCCCCCCTGCTCTTGTGGGACCACTGTGCTGGCAGCTGGGGTCAGGGTCGGTGTCCCCAGGGCTGCCTGTCATTAATCTCAGACTGTAATTAGAGAGTGTCTTATTTTCTTACTTAGCACTACGTGGGCCTAGCCCTGGCCCCTGGGTCTGACGGGGCCGGGGTGTTCCAGCCCCTCCCTCCCGTGCCAGGCCTGCGCAGTGTAGCTGCATCTGCCATGGGCCATCTCCTGGTGCTGCTGGGCTTGGGATGGAGATGGGAGCAAATAAACGTGGGAGAAAACTGCTCTGGTCCCTGTGTGTTTGTGCTCGGAGGGAGCTCTGGAGCCGATCCTGGGGCTGTTGGGGTGGATCAGTGGGTGACAGCCCTGAGCCCATCACTGCAGCCCTCAACCCCAGCTGTGGAGGATGTGATGGTGCTGGCTCTGGGCCGGCTGCTCTCCCACCTCCAGCCTGCCCGAGGCTCTTCCTACGTGGCAGAGCTCACCCGATCCCCGCGGGTGACCTGCGCCACCGGCTCAGGTTCCCGGGCGCGGGGATCGCCTTACGGCCGGCGGGGAGCCAGCCCCATCCATAATTCAGCAGCGCCGCAGGGATGCAGCGGGCGGGCAGGCACGGCCGGCAGCCCCCCGAGGGCAGCCCCATGGAGAACGGCGTGGGGCAGGAGCCGGGGACGCCCGAGCCCCCCGCCGGCCCCGCGGCCCCCCGGGCTCCCCGCGCCCGCCCCAGGCTGGTGTTCCACACGCAGCTGGCCCACGGCAGCCCCACGGAGCGCATCGAGGGCTTCACCAACGTCAAGGAGCTCTACGCCAAAATCGCCGAGGTCTTCGACATCTCGCCCACCGAGGTGAGGGGCTGCGGCCCGGGGAGGGGTCTTTATGCCCCAGGCAGGGACACCTACCCTGTGGCACTGTCTGTGGCCTGTGCTCCCACAAGTCCCCAGCTGCTTGCAAATATAGTCTCCAAAATGTTTTGGTCTCAGGGCTGTATCGGCTCCTCTGGGGAGGGCTTGGGGGCTCTGTGCCTCAGTTTCCCCCCTGTACGTGGGCAGGGAGCTGGGGCTGCCAGTTCCCTGGCTGATTCCAGCTGCCTGGAGCTGTGGGAAGGTGCACAGGGATGGGGCAGTGCAGGGTCCCCAGGCAGGCTGGGGTCCCTGGGCCCCTCTGTTCTAGCAGTGCCCAGATCTGACCGAATCCCTCTGAACTGGCCGTGGCTCCCCTGACACCTCTTGCCCTACTGGGGCATCCCCAGTCCCTGCTGACGGGGTTCCCCGGGGCAGATCCTCTTCTGCACGCTCAACACGCACAAAGTGGACATGCAGAAGCTGCTGGGGGGACAGATTGGCCTGGAGGATTTCATCTTTGCTCACGTCCGGGGCGAGACCAAGGAGGTGGAGGTGACCAAGACAGAGGACGCACTTGGCCTCACCATCACAGACAACGGGGCCGGCTACGCCTTCATCAAGGTGAGCCCCCGGGGACCACGCTGGGGTCTGTGGCCCTGCAGGTGACTTCCCCTGCGCATCCCCTCCCTGGGGCCAGGCTCCTCCCTGACGCCCCACATCAGTCCTTCCCTGGGTCCACCCTGGCCCTGGGGGTCTCCCCTGCCTGACCTGGCTACCAAAGGGTGTGGGACCACTGAGGTGGCTGTGTGGGGCGGGGTGGGGGCTGTGTCTGACTGTCCCATTGTGCCATGTGGTCGCTGCATCTCTGTCCCACCGTGGTCCCCAGAGGATCAAGGAGGGGAGCATCATCAACCGGCTGCAGACAGTGAGTGTGGGGGACAGCATCGAGGCCATCAACGACCACACCATCGTGGGCTGCCGGCACTACGAGGTGGCCCGGATGCTGCGGGAGCTGCCACGGGCCCAGCCCTTCACCCTCCGCCTGGTCCAGCCCAAAAAGGCCTTTGGTGAGTTGGGAGGATCCCCCTGCTCTTGCCTTGGGGACCCTGGGATCATCCCCAGCCTCCTGTGGCCCTGCAGCCCCTCCCCAGTGAGCGAGTGCCTCCCAGGGCTCACTACCCCCTATGTGTACCCCTCTGCACCCTCACTATGTGTGTGTGTACCCCACAGCCCTGGGGCACCCACAGGGGTATCCCCACACCTGCTCGTTCCCCCCGTGGGCACCCCCCTTGCTCTGTGTGCCTTGTCCCGAGCACCCGTGAGCACCCCATAGCCACGAGTATCCCCACCCTGCACCCCTGCGTGTCTCCAACACACCACCCCTGTCCCTGCACGGCTCACCCTGCAGTGCCCCCGCGGGCTGGGGGATGGCCAGGCAGTGGGCAGCAGGGGCTGGAGATGCCAGGTTCTGCCTGTGGTCTCACCCCCCACTCTGGGGCACAGACATGATTGGGCAGCGGACACGGACAAGCAAATCGCCAGGTGAAGGCAGAGTGGCCAGTGGGAAGGAAACGCTGCGGCTGCGGACACAGGGCCCAGCCATGCTGGAGGAGGGGGTAAGGCCCACCCCAAGCCCCCCACCCCGAGCCTATGGCTCCTCACACTGTGCCAGGGTGGGGATAAACATCCCTGTGCCCTTGGCTGCCCCTGTGCTGCCTGGCACTCATCCCCCGGGCCCCTCGTCCCCAGCCCAGCCCCTCCGAAGAAGAAGCTGCCCGGCAGGTGGACGATCTGCTGGAGAGTTACATGGGCATCCACGACAGCGAGCTGGGTGAGCGGGGACCTGGACATTGATCTGGACTTGTCCCTGCCCCTACACCCTGCCCCTGTCCTGACCCTCACCCCCACCCCAACCCTGCCCTAGCCCCTGCCCTTTCCCCAGCCCCTGTTCTGACCCAGCTCCTCCTCCTGACCCAGTTCCTGCCTCTTCTCCTGCTCCTGCCCCAGATCCTGCCCCAGCCCCTGCTCTTGTCCCAGCCCCTCACACTGGCCCTGACCTCCCCCTTCTCCCCAACAGCCTCGACAATGGTGGAGGTGGCCAAGGGCAGCCCCAGCGTGGCCCAGCTTGTCCAAGGGCTGGACTCGGTGCTGGGCGAGTTTGCCTTCCCCCAGGAGTTTGTGGCCGAGGTGTGGGCGGCCGTCTGCCACCCCAAGGGGGATAAGGAGTAGCTGGGGGGCAGGTGTTGCCCCTCACTTTTGTCCCCTCCCCACGTCCCCACCTCATCCCACCCCATCTGGGGCTGAGGTGCTGGTGGGGGTCCCCATCCTCCCCTCCACCCCCTCCTGAGCAGCACCCAGATCTGTCCCTTGGGTTGGGGGGCAGAAGGCACCCAGCCTACCCACCTTCCTGAGGATCCCCCTTGCACACCCCCCAGATGTGGTGGGCAGTAGCTGTGGCTCATTAAAGGAGAGACTGGAGGAGAAGGACTGTTGCTCTGGTTCTCAGCAGGGTGGGTTCCCCCTAGGGACCCTCCCTGGGGCCCCCTCAGTGGTCACCCCCAGCGGGCACCAAGAGCTGCACAAGCTGTGCTTTATTTGAGATGGGGAGGGGGAAGCAGCCCTGTGCCCCCTGACAGCCCCTTGGGTATCGGGCTCGGGAGAGCAGGGAAAGCCCCTGGGTGCAGGTGGTGAGCATCCACTGTGGGGGTGGGATGGGGGCGTGCCCATGTCCCCCTGCCCAGTGCCCGTCCCCAGGGCTGCTACTGCAGGACAGAGCCAGCGGTGAGCTTGCGTGGCAGGGAGGGGGTGAGGGAGATGATGGAGGGCCGGGGGTGCAGCCGGGGGTACACACGCTGCAGCACGGCCCGGCGGAACAGGATGTAGACCCAGGGGTCCAGGATCTGGTTCCAGGTGACCATGCGGATGTAGATCAGCAGCATCTCCTGCGTGTCCGTGGGCAGCACCCGTGCCTGGCCAGGCAGGTGCTGCAGGACCACCTGGACTATGAAGATCTGGGGGGAAAAGGGGGCAAAGTGTCACTTGAGCCCCTTGGGGGAGTCCTGGGCTGGTTTGGGGCACCGGGGAGCACCTGCTCTGCCCATCACCAAGGGCCAGCTCAGGGTGTAGAGAGGTGGGAGGGGGACACCGGCAGGGGAGGGCTTACCAAGGGGACACCCCCAGATCTGGGACCTCGCCAGCAGGGACATGGAGGGGACACACAGAAAGCTGGGACCTCACTCTGAAGGGTGGGGGACACCAAGCCCCAGGAGGGACGTGGAGGGAGGGGGGGGGAACACACCAAGATTGAGGCCCCACAAGGAGGAACAGGTGACACAAAGACCCCCACAAGGAGGAAGATGGAGGACTGAGGCCCTACAAGGAGGAACAGGGGGGACATGAAGACCCAGGTGGGACATGGAGGGATGATGATGGGGAACAGCAGAACAGAGGCCTCACCAGGAGGGGCATCCAGCAGATGGTGGCAATAATCATGATGCCCACGAGCTGCACCATCATCTCCACCTCGCTGTCACGGCGCCGCTGCACTGACTCACGGTCGTGGTAGACACGGCAGAGCGTGACCACGCTGACGGTGTTGAGGACGAAGGAGAGCAGCACGGAGAGGATGCCCAGCAGCGCGAAGAGCAGGCAGAAGACAACGTCGCCGGTGTCAGGCAAGAGGGTGAGGAAGCACCAGGAACCGGGGAACTGTAGCGTGTACCGGCCCAGCCCCAACACCGGCAGCAGACCCAGCAAGCAGGAGAAGCCCCACACCAGCCCCACAATGGCCCAGGCGCGGTGCTTGGAGAGGCTGGTGGAGCGGGAGAAGGGGCGGTTGATGCCCAAGAACCGCTCCCCAGCCATGGTGGCCCCCAGCAGCAGCGGGCACTGCCCAAAGAAGACCATGGAGAAGCCGAGGAAGTTGCAGAGGTGGCAGCCAGGGTCCACCTCAGCCCAGGAGAACTTGGTGAAGTGGTAGGGGATGATGACCGAGGCCGTCACCAGCAGCCCCATGAAGTCTGTGACCACCAGCCCACAGAGGAAGATGAGGAAGGAGGAGCGGGCCTGGCTGGAGAGCTTGCGGGAGGAGCTGACCAGGACGCAGAGGGCAAAGAGGTTGGAACAGAGGCCGATGAGGCCGAAGGCCGTGGAGAACCAGGGTGAGGCGATGCTGTTCTGTGCACTGGCACGGCCATCGCTGGCATTGAACACCCCGAAGCACGAGTCCACCTGCCCAGCCATGCTGCTGTTGGGGAGGTCCATGTCCCGCACCCCCTCCTGCTCCTTCCAGTGGCCTCAGGCACCCTCCTGGCTCTGCTCCATGGCCAGAGCCCCCCCGCTGCTGCTGGCACCAATCCCGCCTTGCCCTGCAGGGGGAACAGAGGGAATTTAGGGCTGTTCCCCATGGCCAAGCCCACCCATCATCCACCCTGAGCCTGCAGATATGGGGTCCTCCAGGGGCTGTGGAGGGGGACACCACGGTGGAACCCCAGCCCATGGAGAGGGACACCAGGGCAGGACCTGGCTTGTGCTGGCTCCAGGCGCAGCTGCAGTGGGGGCCAAGGGCTGCAGCCCTGCAGCTGCCAGGATTAACTGTTCCCAGCCATGAGCCACGTGGGGCTACAGCCACGAGGCTGAATCCTGGCACAGCGGGTGCTGGGGGAAGCTCAGCATTGACAACCTGGCTCCCTCCTGCCCCGGGGGGACATAGTCAGAGATCCCTAGGCCATCACCCTCCATCACGGTGGGGGACACACTCTGAAGGATGCAGGCACAGGGTGGCTGCACCAGGGCATGATCCTGACACTCTGCCTATCCCTGAGCGTAACCCTTGGCTCAGTGTGGAGATGCCCCATTCCTCCAGTCTGCTGGGGAAACCTGAGGTACGGGTTTGGGGCTGTGCTGCAACCCTGGCACCGCTGCCAAACCACAGCCAGTATGGGTGACAGACCCGCTCTGCCCTCCCGGCATCCCCTGCAGTGGAAGCTGTGGGTTTGTCACCAGGACAGTGGCTGTGATGGGGTGACAGGGTGCGACAGGGATGGCTGTGGCGGTGATCAGCCCGGTCAGTGCCACTCTGCCTTTGCTTGGGCCAGGAAGCATCTGGGCATCATAGAATCATGGGACATCGAGCTGGAAGGGACCCCCAAGTTTCGTCAAGTCCAACTCCTGGTTCTACATGGCCCTCCATTGCTAGTTGGTCCAGGCTGCAAATGGGATGATGTGGGACAGGACCGACACGGCAACAGTGGGGACTGGACAACCTGGGGACACAGACCCCCGCAGGGACCAGACCCCTCCTCTCCTCCTGGGACCTGTTTCTCCCGGCTGTGGATGTTCTTGCCACACCACCTGCCCCAGCCCACCCCCTGGCTGACACAGTCCTCAGCCCAGTGGCCCCAGTAGAATGCCCAGTGGGATGCCCAGCTCTACCCCAACCTGCCACCCCCTCCAAAACCCCCACTGCGGTGCCCCTCCCTTGTGCAGGGTGGCACTGCCACCTGTCCTCTGTCCCCAAGTTAAACCTCACACCAGCCCTGATCATTGCCAGTGCTGGCCGTTGGTCCATCACTGGCCTGGCTCTGGGTCCCCATGTCCCAAGCAAGCCCCGTGCCGTGTCCCTCACCCAGACACCCCTCAGCCGCCAACCCCTGTCCGGCCTCGGGTGCGAGGGCGGCCGCAGGGCTGGGAGCCACCGCGCACACCCGAGGCACGCGCCGATCCCACAGCCTGGCCGGGCTGGGACGGGGCCAGGCATTGCGACATCCTCTGGGGCCTCACCCCGGCCGCACATGGGGCTGAGGGTGCCGGCACCCACCCAGCGCAGCAGCGCCCTGCCCTGCCACCGGCTGTGTCACGGGACCTGCAGCCCTGGGGAGCGGGGAAGGGGCCAGGGATGGTGGTGATGGCTCGTCCTCATCCCTCTCCTGTCCTGGTGTGGGGGGCTGGCAGAACGTGGTGGTGAATCACTGCAAGGGTGAGCCCGGCTTTTTCCATGAGCCAAGAGTGAAAACTCGCTGCTGTTTGTTCTCACTGCTCCCCGAGGGACCGCGTCAGCCCCAGAAGCGTCGGCCCTGCAGACATGTGGTGAGGCCTCGGCATGACATTCTAAGACCCCGAGGAGTCACCAGCCTTTCCCACGTCCTCTGGGAGGTGACAAAGTCACCCCTGCCCCACAGTGATGCCACACGAGTACCTGGTGTGCCAGTCCCACTCCAGCTGTCCCTTGCCATGTACCTGCCCACGCTGTCAGGGTGCTGTCCCCAAACATGTTCCCCTTGTCCCAGGGTGCTCCCTCTGCTCACTGGGGTTCAGGAAGCCCATGGGGCGATGCTGCCCTGCTGTCCCTGTTACCTGGGGACTCACAGCCACAGTGTCTGGGGAGGGGTGCCCCTGTGGTGGTACCTTGGCCAGACAAGGAGGCACCAGCCCCAGAAGCTCCAAATCCCACCATTAGCTACATCCCCTCTCTGTCCTCCCTTCACCTCCTGCCCCGATAAAACCACAACCTGGACCCTCATCCACTGCCCACTGTGGGCTGAGCACCTGCCCCCTGCCCTGCCTCCCAGTGCAGAGCTGCCTTGGTCGGGCACAGCACTTAGAGGGAATCAAATATTTACAAGGGGCCATTTAGCAGCTGCAGAGCTGGGAGCAGGGGAACCCCTGCTGTGCCAGAACACACCAGTGGTGCCTTCGGGAAGGGGCTCATGCGGGGGTCGGGGTCCCCACTCACCGTTTTCTCCCCATCAGGGGCAGCCACTGCAGGAGGATGCATGTGGGGATAGCAGGTCCTGCAGAAGAGCAGTACTGAGCCCAAGGACTGTCCCCACCAGCCCCCTGAGCTCAGGTTTGGGGTTCTGGACCCAGCAAAATGGAGATCCCATGTGAGCAAGGGTTTGGCAAGGGGTGCTGGGGTAAAATCCTGGAGGAGAGGAGCTAGCTCTGAAATGTTCTGCTTCAGGCTGCGAGGCACTGGCAGGGGAGTGTGAGGGGCTGGTGGGGGCACTAATGGGGCTCCTGGCAGCGCCTGAGCCTGCGCGTTTGGGTCCTGCTGCAGACGCACCGAGGCTGCCCTGCCTCTGCTGGGCACTGCTTCCTGCCCTGGCCACATCCGAGGGCAGCGAGGGAAAGGCAGATGGGGAGTGCGGGAGGCTGCTCCTTATCAGCTTCTGTCCCAGCCTGTTGCTTCCCCAGGCTTCCCTGGGCAGGACTGTGCATGGGGCCTGGACAGGGCTTGCAAGGTCAGGCGGGGGTGGGGGCTGGAAGGGGAGAGGGCACCACACACCTGCAAAGGGACCTCAAAACCAGACAGCAGTGACTCCCCCCATACCCCGTGTGCACCCTCAACCTGAGCTTTCCCACTGGACATCGTGTTTAGCCACAGGGCAGCTGTGCAGAAGATGCTGCAGGGTGTTTGCATTTATCCCTTGCGTGGCCAGTCTCTGCTTGCTGGACCTCTCCAGGACAATGATTTTCTCTGCATGATCCCTTCTGTCTCTGCAGCCTGATGCCCCTGCTGCAGGTGGTCCCATGGGACACTGTGTCACCTGTCAGGGATGGATACGGTCCCACTGCCACCCCCCTCCAGGCTGGGGCTCTGGGGCATCAAATCAAGTCGAGGTCATCAGCTGGGACGGGAAAGGCTATGGGGATGAGGACTTGTCAGGGCATCAGACCAGTTCCTCCCTGGACCCACAACCATCACAAGGACCTGCTGCTGAAGAAGTTGGCCTGGCCTGGAGTAGGGACATCCCTAGGACACCCAGGACAGAGAACATCCCTGGGAAGCAGTGACACACAGGATGGTCCCTGCCAGGCATAGTAACTGTCCTCGCCTGTCCCTGCTGTGGCCCAGGGCAGAGGTCCCCAACCTCTGGGCTGACTGGGAGACAGCTGGCATCATCTTCATTCCAATCTCCAGGGCCCCGGAGCCGGGCAGGCGGTGGCTGGAGGATCAGCCTGGATGCCCCGGAATGCAGAAGCCTGGGCTCGGCAGCCCAGGGGCACGAGGGCCCCCCGTCCCGCGGCTGCCTCCGCCCGCAGCGTCGCGGCATCTCGAGGGCTTCAAGGCTGCCGGGCCGCCCACTCCGACAGCCCGAAATAGACCCTTCCTTTCCCGGCCCTTTTCTGAGCCTTTCCTGGTCCTTCTCCGGCTCTTCCCAGAGCAGCCAGCGGCACATGGGGGAAGGCGGCGGCGGGCGGGGGGGACTTGTCCCGTCGAGGGAGCCCCGAAAGCAAATCCTGGTTCCGATGGGAAGCCGAAGATATGCCCGTGGCGGACCCTCCGTCCCGGGGACAGACAGACAGTGGGGGGAGCGGGGACACCATGTCTCCGTCCCCCACCATGGGTCTCCGCTTCCCCTCCCCCGAAACCCACCCGATCCTCGGGTTTGTGGGCGAACCCGGCGGCTGAGCCGGCCGCGAGCGCCCCGAGAGCCCTGGGAGCCCCTGGAGCCCCGACCGTCCTACACAACCCCAAGAGCCCCGCACAGCCCCTCCGTTCGTCCCAACCCTGCGGTGTGTCCGCCCATCCCAGTCTCCGTCAGTCCATCCCGGTCTCTCTGTCCATCCATCCCAGCCTTCTGGGCTCTTTGTCCTTCACAGCCCCCTTGGCCGCGAATCTCTCGCCCCCCTCCAACGCCTCCCTCCCCGCGCAGACCCGAGCCCTACCTCGCTGCCGGCGGGACCCACCCGGCTCGGCTCGGCTCGGCTCGGCTCAGCTCAGCCCGGCTCGGCTCAGCCCCGCGGCGGGGCGGGGGAAGGGCTGGGCTCGCCGCGCCCCCGGAACCGGACCCGTCCCTCTCTGCTCCCTCCCCGCTCGGGACGGGGCTCTAGGCGGGGGTCGCGCCCCGGCCCCATCACCCCCGGCCCGAGCAGCGCCCCGGCAACCCGAGAGCGTCCCTCCTGGGCAGCCCCCCCGGTGCCGGCGCCCAAAGCCTCCCCCCGGCGGCGGCACCCGCGGTTGGGTCCGTCTCGGGTCTGGGCTTCCGCCCCGTTACTCACTTGTTTACTCGAGAGAGTCCCTGCCCGGCCGGGCTTGAGGCGGGAGGGTCCGGCCGTGCCGCCCCTCCAGCGGGACCCGCTTCGGGGCAGCCCCGACGGGCCGGCACCGCGGTGGGGTCCGCCAGAGGGGGCGTCCCCGCCGAACCCCGCAGTGACCCCGGGACCTGAGAAGGGAGAGGCAGCTGCGGCTCCGGGCGCTGGGGGGGCCGAGGGCCAGGGTCCCTAGGTGCTCCCGCAGCCCTGGCCTTCCCTGCCCTGGGGGGATTCGCCTCCCGGGGGTTTTCCCAGCCCGGCAGCTCCGAGCTGTCGCTGCGCTGTCCAAACCCGAGACCAGCTGGGGTGGCACGTCGCCAGGCAGCGTTCCCTCCCATGGTCTCAGGACGCGACAGCCTCCGTTGCTACTCCTCGTGCTCCGCTGAGAAGGGCAGAGCTCGGCTCTGGCCGCGGCGTCTCCATCAGCTCCGAAGAGCTGAGAGCGCCTGAGCCCACGGGGGACGCGGGGACATCCCGAGCACCCAGCATCCTGTCAAGGCAAGCAAGGGGCATAGTGACTCGGCGCTCAGGTGGATGCCCAGGCAGGTTTTCCTGGCACTGGCTCGTCAGTGCGGGGCTGCAAAGCCCATCATCCCGCTATCCCTTGGTTTGGAGCAAAGACTGTTCACAGCGAAAGCCCGGGAGGAAGGCAGGGCCAGCCCGCAGAGCTGGATCGCGGCTGACCCTGTGGGCCGGAGGCAGGAGCGGCCCCACCGCCAGGGAAACGCACGGGGCTCGGCAGCCGCTGCTGCCCCGGGTGAGGCCGGGCTGTGCCCGGGGGCAGCTGCGCTCACAGAGGATGGGGCACGGGGCAGCTCCACCGACTGCCCCGCGCGGGCATGAACTGGCCGAGCCCCTGTGTCCCCCTGCCCAGCTCAGGGCTGCGCCGTGGCAGCTTCCCTCGAAACGCAGGGGAGATGTGGACAGGAGCACTGAGAGCAGCCAGGTCACGGAAAAGCCGTCCAGGGCTTCAGCCGGATCCAGTCCCTGACCTGGCCCCGGCACATGCCCAGAGGCTGCAGCAGCTCTCGGGGGCTCAGGCTCCTGTGCCTGCTCAGTGACCTCACCCAGGGCTTGGAGTCAGACGTGCAGGGAAATGCAGTTCCTGGAAGAGGACATGGACCCCGTTCAGGCTGGAGAGACAGTGGGACGTTTCTGGGGGAGTTCCCCCACCTATGTGTATGCCCAGGAGGGAGAGGGATGGGCTGTGGGGAGGGAGGCTCTGCCTGGCAGCTGGGCAGGGAGGGCACCAACCACCAGCTTTGGGGTTTGTTTTTTTTCCCCGTTTCCTCCTCCCTTCACTCACTTCCTGCACTAAGCCCTGAAACCCCTCTGCACAGGCAGCAGCTGGAAATAACTCACAGGAAGGAGAGGCCAGGGAATGTGTCCGGTGCAGCTGCTGGCCCTGGGGATGTCTGGCAGGATGGGGAGGGGGTATCTCCAGCAGGGCCAAGGCAGTTGGGGTCTCCCACTCCCATCTGCAGGCAGGCCAAGCCCCACAAGTGTGGGTGGCCAGGGCAGGCATGGGAGCCTCCTGAGCACCAGCTCCCACAGTGGCTGTGCGTCTGAATCCTGCCAGCAGAGCCAGTGGAGCCAGGAGCAGAACAAGGCTCCAAGCAGAACAACTTTCCCGAGCCATGGGAGAGCCCCCAAGGCCTGGAGGCCCCCACACAGCAGGGTTGGCTCTGCCCTAGTGCTGGGGGACCTGGGCAGCCCCCTAAGTCCCTGCCCCATGGGCCTGTACTGGGGAGAGGGTGGATGCAGATAGGAAATGGCATCTCAGTGAAGCCAGGACAGAAGTTTCCTGCACCCCTGGGCACTACTCACTAGCACCCCATCCTGCCTGCCTGAACAGGGACACCCTGGGAGTTGGGGGCTTGTGGGGATGGAGCCATGTGGGGTGATCCCAGAGGAGCGTGGCTGTGCCCATGGTCATCATCTGGTGGAACCAACACCAGCGAGTCCCAGCTCAACCCTGAAGTGCCCAAAACCCATCTGATCATCACTAGAGGCCCTCGAGAACCCCCACTTAATCAACAGGGTACTGGAGAGTGCAGCCGATTCTTGTCCAGGGCAGGGAGAGCCTCACAGGCATGGTGTGGGAGGGACTGCAGGCTCTGGAATCCGGATTTTGCCCTGTAAGGAAATATCCCAACCAGCATCCCTCTCCTCCACTCCGCCAGAGCCGGCGCCTGGCAGCCACTAAAGCCTCCCATGCCACAGCCAGGACTGAGGGATGTGGCGGCACTCCCAGGCTGGGGAAACCAGATCCCAGGGGAGGACATGCCAGGAATGGGGCCCGGGGGAGGGTGAGGGGCCCCTCTATGAAGGAGGACACAGGGCAGCACTGGGCTGGTGAAGCCAAAGGCCTTGTGACTCCAGCTGGGGAGCAGCAGCTGGACTGGACTGGCACTGGTAAGGGGAGGCATTGGGATTGGGAGGGGGCTGGAAGGGGGCAAGGGAGCGCATGGGGCTGACGCTGTGGGGATGGGGCAACAGACCCCAGAGACACACGGGTGAGGACACCCCACCCCAAGCATTACCCAGTCCCCAGGGGTGTTCCCAATGCTGGCCTAGCATGGTACTCGATGATGTCATGCAGGAGCAGTGGGGGTGCCCATGCTGAGGATCTCATAGCTAAAACAACCTTTATTTTATTTATACCAAAGTCTCAGGGTCCTTTATGATAAATGCAAGGACAGGGAAAAGCCTCAGGAACATGCCCAGTGCTGGGCCAGGCCTTGGGGACATCCATGGAATGGTATCTGTGCTGTGGGATGAGACACCCCGGCCACCCCTGAGAGGTGTCTGAGGGTGCTGAGCAGCCCCTCACCGGCGGTAACGGTAACGCTTGAAGTGGAACCAGAGCTGGAAGATGCCGTTGGCAAACTGGCAGCGAAAGCCGTGGCGGTGGGAATACTCCCACTCCCTGTTGACGATCTTGAAGGCAATGTCCTCGTAGGGTGGCCCGGCATGGAAGCGCAGGATGGCAAAGTCCTTGTTGTCCTGGCAGGCCTCCAGGAAGTACTCGGGCGTCGAGCGCTTGTCGATGAGATCAGGGTAGAAGATGTTGAACTTGTAGCCCTGCACAATCTTGGGGGGGGGATTGTCAAAGTCGTAGTGGGTCTGGTTGTACTTGTTCCACTCGAAGCCTGTGTGCACACGGTTGAAGAAGCGGGGCTTGCGTGGCCGGTACTTGTCAGCCCACAGATAGGCCTTGCCCGTGAGCGGCATCTCCACGCTGAACTGCGCCTCGTCCGCACCCATGCCCTCCTTGGCCTTACGGAAGAAGATGTCGTCGGTGCTCTCAGAAGCATCACCTACAGGGGAGGAGAGGTGATGCCAGGTTCTGCAGTGCCAGCCAGGCCTGGGCCATGCAACACTGCTCCAGGCACGCAGAGAGGAGCTGCTGGGCAGAGGATGCAGAACTGGACACGGGAACGTGCGTGCTGCCCTGTGAGCTCTGAGTGGGCACTGGGCTGAATTGTGCTGGAAAACTCAACCAAAACACCCCTTGTTCCTGTCTGCACCCAAACACCTTGGTGATACTGAGGCAGGTCCCCCATGGAACACTGGCAGCCTGAGCACCATCTCCCTGCTCCTGCCCAGACCACAGTGGCCTTTACTCCAGGGGCACCCCTCTGCCAGGTCAGCTCTGGGTGCCTGCTCCAGATCCAGATCTTGCCCTTTCCTGAGGGCAGTGTCCCCTCCAGCCCTGCACCCCGAATCGCTGCACGCTCTCTATGCTGGGCAGCCTGCGCTCACCTGTCACCTGGAGCTGCTGGCGCAGGAGCAGCAGCCGGTGCGTGTCCTCCTCGGCCTCCAGCACGTGGGCGTCGAAGGGCAGCTCGTTGGGGCCCAGCAGCCGGGGGCTGTACTTGCCCGCATCGTAGTCATCTAGGCTCTGCTGGATCAGATCCTCCTCCATCAGCACGGCCTCCCCCTCCGCCTCTCCCTTGGCCTCTGTGTCCTGCTCTGCCTCTGGCTCTGAGGATGGCCCTGGCTGTGCCTCAAGGCTCTCCTGAGGATCTAGCCTGCATGGAAGGGAGAAGAGAGGACTGGGACGGGGATGGTACCCTCGTTCTCTGCTCACCTGAGCTCTGCCTTGGGAAGGGTGGGGGCACAAGGCTGCCTTTCTGCCCGGGGTGCCCCAGGGACAAGCCCAGGTGGCTGCTCACCTGTCGCTGGGGGAGGCCGGCTCCCGCTTGATGATGGGGAAGAGCGGCTCACTCTCCACACCCTGCTCCTGCTTCAGCTTGTACAGCTTCTGACGCAGCACGTCCTGGTGCCGCTCCCGCAACCTGAGAGAGGAGAGGAGCCGTTGGGTCCCACCCAGCAGAACCACCTCACTCCCACTGCCCAAACCTGTGACACCCACCTCCATGGGCAGAAACCTGATGGGCTTGGATGGCTTTGGGCTGAATAAGCCCCAGTTCAGTTCCCTTTTGGAGACCTCACTAAACATCACCACTGCAGAAGGGACTGGGTGTCCAGCCCTGCTCCCCTCTTGGAAATCAGCTATCTCAGAAAGGGTAGAACACCCTCCACCAGCTGGGTTTGTGCCTCATCAGCTCTGCTCACGGCAGGGTCTGCACTGCATCCACTCTCTGCTCTCACCTGGCCCGAGCCATGTAAGCCTTCAGCTGCTGCAGGAGGCTCTCCCAGTACCCGATGTCCAGGTTGGGCCCTCCTGCCCGGATCTTGCTCTCGATGCCCTGGTACAGAGCTTGCAGCTGGTTGTATGTCTTCCCCTTGAACACGGACTGCACATCTGAGCTGACCGAGGCGTTGACGCCGTCCCGACGCTCCCCTGGACACATGAGGGCAGCCGGTCAATCTCCAGGCACTCAGCTGCACTCATCCTGGTTCTCCTGACAGCAGGAGGCTGGACCCCAGCCAGGGACAGCTGCCGGACCCACGGCCTCCATCCAGCAGGTCCAAGAGAGCCCCTCTGAGCCTGAGCACACGTGGCAGACCCTGTGCCCTACGTGATCCACCACTCACAGTCCCTGACACCCACACCAGGCTCCGCTCTCCTGCTCACCTGGTCCTCCTTTCCCGGAGGCCTCCAGCTTACGGAGCTTGGCTATCTCATCCTCCGTGATGATGGTCATGTCCCTCCAGAAGTCCACGTTCTTCCCTTGCTCCAGCTCCATGTACACCTGCAGGCAGGAGACAAACCGGACATCAAGCACCTGCTCCACACCATGGGCAGGAAAGCAGAGCTGGTAGAGAAGCCCTGAGCCCAGGCAGAGGGGCAGCAGAGCAGGCACCTGGATGTCCTCCACCAGGTCCTCCATGTCGGAGACGGTCAAGCCGTTCAGGAAGGTGTAGGGCTCATGCATCTCCACGGCCAGGTCATCGTCCTCTGCACTGATGTACTTGGCCAGAAGATCAATGGGTTTTGCCCTCCCATCCCGAATCCGGATCTTAGACCTGGTGAAGGGAGAGGAACAGAGGGACAGTGGGGGATACAGAGCAGTGTCATCCTCTGCTCCCTGGAGGCCCGGCTGTGAGCAGCTGCACACTTACCGCAGCTTGGCCTGCTGCAGGTGGAAGTTGTCCTCCTGCTCCTCCCAGGTTTTGAAGTGCTCTGCCTCCTTCTCCCGCTGCAGCATCTCCAGCTCCTGCTCCCGCATGGCTTTTTCCCGCTCCCGCTCCAGGCGCAGCTGCTTCACCTGCTCAGGATGAGAGAACTGTGAGGCCACTGGGGATGGGCCACTGTGCAGACACCACAGACGCCTGCTCGAAGACACAGCCATGACCTGTCCCTGAGTTGCCTTGGCTCCTGCCATCAGCCCGAGCTCCTGGAGACCTGTGAGCAAGCGGGGCCTGGTTGCCTGGGCTCACTGCGAGCCCTGTGAGGGACAAAGGCACAACTGAGTGCCTCAGTGTCGTGACCTGGCATTATCCTCCTCAGCACCTCCTGAGCTCCTGGGCTCAACCCCAAGGGAAGAGGTTTCTCATCCTGGAACAGCAGAAGTCAGGGTTCTGTGGCCCCCACAATCCTACAGACTGGACACACCCAGGAGAAGAAAATGGGGACTTCCCAGTGAGGGATAGAGAGAACCAAGCTGTAGACAGGGCTCTCTGTCAGACAGTGACATGGAGAGACATCTTATCCCACCTTCTGTAGCTCCAGGCGATTGTCCTCCTGGATTCGCTTGTTCCTCTCCTTCAGGTCCTTCTCATCCAGATGGCTGATCCCTTTCTTTTCCAGTGCCTTAAACAGAACGGCCAAGGGAAGCTGTGGAACCCAAGGACCTCCACAGCCCTTCACTGGCCAGCAAATGCTACTACATTCACCCGTTTCTGCTGCTCCAGTGAGCTCTGATCCTGTTGAAGATCCCTAAATCACTCAAACCCTGCTCCTGAAGCCCCTCAGCAAACCCAGACTCAACCCATATAGCCCACCTGGCCTGGTGAGGCAAGTGCCAGCACAACAGTATCATGGAATCATGGAACAGGTTGGTTTAGAAGGGACCTTAAAGCTCATCTTGTTCTACCTCCTGCCATGGCAGGGACACCTTCCACTTGACCAGGTTGCTCTGAGACCTGTCCAACCTGGCCTGAAACACTTCCAGGGATCCAAGGGCAGCCACAGCTTCTCTGGACAACCTGTGCCAGGGCCTCACCCCCCTCACAGCCAAGAATTCCTTCCCCATATAACCCTGCCCTCTGACAGTGGGAAGCTGATCCCCTTGTCCTGCCCCTCCAGGTCCTTGTCAAGTCCCTTTCCAGCCCTTCTGGAGCCTTTGTAGCCACCGGAAGGAGCTCTAAGGTCTCCTCAGAGCCTCCTCTTCTCCAGAGAACCTTCTCTTCCCCCTAACCCTGAACACCCTCAGTTCTCTGTCATTCCTATAGTAGAAGTGCTACATTCCTGTTACCATCTCTGTGTCCCTGACCCAGTAAATGCTGCCCAGCACTCAGCCTGCAGCTCCCAGTCCCTCTCCTGCCCTTGACCCATCTCCTTATCCCACCCTCCCGGCTACAGACCCCACCTCAGGCACAGATCCCCCCGACTCCCCCTGCCTGTTCCATTTAGCTGCAGGGACACGGCAGAGCTCACCTTGCTCCAGATGAATGTGCCCAACAGGTTGTTGTCCCCGAAGGGGTTGTCGGTGTTGGTGTAGCCCATGTACTCCTCACCCCAGCCCATCTTCTCCCGCTTCTTCCTCTCCTTGGCCTCCTTCTTGGCCAACCTCCGCGCACGCTTCTCCTCGGGCGTCTCCAAGGCTTTCAGCAGAGCCGCCTGTTTCTTCTTCTCCTCCCTCAGCCTCAGCCGCTCCTGCAGGCTCAGCTGCTGCCCCGGCTCCTCCCGGCCTCGGGGCCGTGGCGGGGAGGGGGAGCTGACGGAGGACACGGAGGACTTGGATCCATCCCTCCTGCGGCACCGCTCCCGGCTCCGCGCTGCCCTGTCCCGCCCGCGCTCCGGGCTGGAGCCAGAGGAGCGGCCTCGGGACCGTGAACGCTGTTTCCTCCGGTCCTTACGGTGCCGGTCGCGGCTGCTGCTCCTTTTCTTCTTTTTCCATTTCTGTCTCTCATCGCCAGAGTCCGAGCTGGGGTGGCACAGCCGGGCTTCAGCGAGAATAGTCCATGCCCGTGCCGGCGGCACCCCGCCGCAGGTGAGGCCGGCCTGGGCCCGGCGCCACCGGCAGCGCCGAGACAGCGAGGGGTACCTGCGTCCCCCGCCCCGGATCGCCCCGGGCTCGCTGTCACGAGCAGCGCTTGGGACCGACCACCCGGCCCCACTCCCCCGCCCCCTGGCCCTGCCGGCGCCCGGCGGGACCGACCACCCCTTCCCGTCCCCCGCCGGGTCCGGGGGTGGGGACAGCGGCCGGTCCGGGCCGCGCGGGCCCCGGCACACCGGCCCCGCTCCCCCGGGCCCGCTTCCCCACAGACACGGTGCGGCCGCTCCGGGCCAGGTGCCCACTCACTCCGAGCTCGGCTCCCGGCGTCGGCCCCGACTCCGGCTCTTGCTACGGCTGCGGTGCCGCCGCCCGCGGCTCCCGGACCGCGAGCGCCCCCGATCCCGCTCCCTTTCTCGATCCCGTTCCCGGTCCCGCTCCTTTTCCCGGTCTCGGTCCCTTTCCCGCTCCGAGCGGCCGCCCCGGGCCGGGCTGCGCGATCCGGAGCCCATCGGCAGCGGCGGCTCCGCCCCGGGGCCTCGCGGGGCCTCAGCACATCAGGCTGCCCCGCCGTCCGCCTGCGCCCATCCCGCCCCACCAGCGGCCCCGGCTCAGACAGGCGNCCCCCCGGCGCCCCCGCCTCAGACGGGGGGGCGGCGGGGCGCCCCTGCGGCCGCTCCCGCCCCGCCTGTCCCTTTGCCAGCCCCTTTTCCCCAAAGCGGGCCGTGCCCCGCGCGGCGCTCACAGAGGAAGCGGAGAGCCCGGAGAGCACAGCACAGACTGCAGAACGCTTTATCAGAGCGGGGTACAGATCTCCGGAAAAGGGGCTCCCCGGAGAAGGAGGGGAAAAACCCTCAAAACAACCGAGAAAAGAAAAAAAGCGCCCAGGCCTCGAGCCCCCGGAACAGAGACGGGATAACATCCCAACATCGGCGTCCCCGTCCGGCCGCAGCGTCCGCGCCCCCTCCGCCGTGCATTCGGCACACGGTGCACGCGCGGCGCGAACATGGACGTGTGCGGGAACAGCGACATCCACAGGGACATCCACCGGGACACGCGTGGGGACAGGGACAGCCACCAGGACAGACGTGGGTGGGAACAGGGACAGCCACCAGGACAGACTTAGCGCGTGTAGACACGGACAGAAAAAAACCCGCAGACATGCCCCAAGACGCCTCAGCCCTGGCTTTCTCCTTGTCCCCTCGGGAAGCGCTGGAGCAGTGGCTGGGAATGAGAAGGGGAATGTGGGGGGCGATGGAGCCCTGCAAACGCCTATGCCTTGTACCAAAACCTATGAGTGCTCTGCCTTCACTAAAAAACTCCCCAAAGTGCAATTCCGGCACACGTGGCCGGAGAGGCAACGGCAGCCAAAAGCTACACCCCCTCTGCACGTGTTGAGGGTCTCTACGAGCTCCTGGGTTTGTCCCAGAGCCTTTACAGGAGCCTGACTGCACACTCACGGACAGAGATGCCCATTTTCTCCTGCCAGCTCCTTACCTGGCAGGGAGAGCTCACCTGCAGCCCCAGCACTAGGCAATGGCCAAGGCACGTCCCACAGAGGCCGAGATCCCGGCTGGGATGACGGGGATGGAGGACAGCAGTGGCACACAGACCTATGTGGGAAGGGGCTGTCCCGCGGGGTCAAATCTCAGCGTACAAGACCTGTGGTACCTCCTTTAATGATGGAGAGCCTGGAAAGCACCTGTTGGGTCACTCAAGAGAGCCCAGCAGAGAACAGCAACTCAAGTCCAGAATGAGCTGAAGTGCAGCTGGAGGAACATTCAGACCAAGGATGCTCTTTCCCATGGGCAAGTGCTGTTCCTGCCCAGGCAGCACTGGCAGTGCCTGTGATGTGCTCCAGAGCTTCCACTGCTCCCCTGCAGTGCCGTGCAGAGGGGGGCCAAGAATGGGCTCTGAAATCCAAGGTCCTTTCAGCCTCTGTGGGAAGCAGAGGCTGAACAGTTCCCCAGCACAGAGCTGCTGGGACAGGAGGTGACACAGCAGGGACTGTGACAGCCTGAACAGGGGCAGTTTCCATTTCAGATCAGCATTTCCCTACAGGAAGGTTCCTCCTTGATCCCTTGACAAAGTTGTTCTAAGCCTTTGCCTGTCCTCTTACAGGACCACCCCCACCCATCCAGACCTGCTCCAAAGGGTCCAGCATTACAGAACTGCACAAGGATCATCTCAAAAAGGGAAGGCAATTCTTTGAATGAACATGCTGCAGGAGCTCTGGGTTCACCCCCTCTCTCAGGACCCAAGCACAGCTCCAGCTCACAAAGCTCATTCTCTGGGATACTCCCTGCACAGAGGCCAAGCAGCTTTAGAGACCCCCAGAAATGAGGGGAAGGAATAAAATCTCCATCAGCAATGCTTAAACCATCTCCAAAAAGATGCTTGATTTCAGGTGGCTGGAAAGTGCTGATGAGGCCAAACACTCCAGCCCCTGACTGAGGTGGTCCCAGGGCTGGAGCCCACACTGGTTCCCCCCAGAGCCCCCTCCTCCAGCACAGCACCCAACAGCAGCACCTGCACCAGGGATGTGGCTCCCTCTGGCCATTCTACACACACTGCTGGAGGAAAAATAGGTTGCATTTTTAGCTTTTTGAAGCCCCTTGCCTTGAGCCCACAGGCAGGTGAGGCTGTAGGTATTGCACAGCTCTCATTCCCCTCTGCCAAGCCTTGAGCCCCCCCCAGCCTGCAAAGCCCCCTGGGGTGGCACAGGCAGGTGGGATGGGGCAGGAGCTGCAGCTGGGAGAATGAGCTGCCAAGCAGCAACGGAAAGGGGAGAGTTTCTTGAGAGACTTTTGATAGACTATTTGGTAAATACATGGATACATGAACAGCAGCGACTTGCACAATCCCCAGACTGTGCTCCCAAGAAGCACAACTCACAGCCTTCTGCATTCACAGGCAGGGAAGGGAAGTCCAGGTCCTGTATTCCAGGCAAGAAAAAACCATCAGTTCCTGAAGATTCTCACTAAGTTCAGCACAGTACAGAAGGAAGAGCTTCCCATCAGCCCAGCTACCTCCTGGGACCCAACATAACCGCTCCTGAGTGCTGCTGTGAAGACAGATTGTGGGGACTGAGGCCTGGGAGCAGGGTCCCGCTTCCCCACCCCTCTACACGGAATCCCAAGGACAATGAAGATTGTAAAGGGAATAAAGAGATTTCAACCCTCTTTCTCAAGCGAGGTTCATAAAGCACACGAACAAGACCTGTCTCCCTCTGGTCTAAAGGATTTCCTGTTTTCTCTCTGGGAGATGAGGATGGGATTGCTGGATTCCAGACAATGCTATGATATGTGTCCTGCTGATGGATGAGCCTGAACACTACCCCGTGACACTGAATTCTCTCACCTATAGCCAGCAGCCCTCGCAAAGCAAACCCTCTCAAACACCCGCAGCAGGGATTTCCACCAGCAGACATGACCCCAAGCAACACCCCAGTCACCCAGCTTTCTGTCCAAGAGTCCACGAGCACAGCAGTGCTGGCACAATTCCAGGCTTCCGTTCCTGCCTCCAGTGTGTGGACGTGCCCTTGTCTCCCTGCCTGCCCTGAGGGGCGGAGGGGACATGTGAACCCAGTGTCCGTGACCCCAGGGTACACCCACGAGCATGTGAGGGGCTGAGTGGCTCCAGGAGGATGCACGGTCCGGACAAGCCCCACGTGGCTTAGGCAGAGCGGGGAACTCGCCCTCCAACACGGCTGGGCTTGGGAGCTGCCCAGTTCCCATCTGTCTGTGCCCGCGGCTCTGGAGCAGGCGGCGGCCGGTTGGATGAAGCGTGGACTCCAAGCACAGAGGGTGGGGTGGCGCGGCAGTGCAACACAGGGTGAAGGTGGAGCCCATCACGACTTCAGGGAGAGCCGAGGAGTCCACATCACTGTTGCCAGGAACTGTGTGCTGCCCCGCAGTGTTACAGACAGGAGAAATCCCTGGAGAGTTTGGATCCAAGTGAATTGGCATGGCTACTTTGGACTACGGTAACATGGGAGCAATTCTATTCCATGGCCTTTAATACATTTCATTTTCATAGCACCTATCATCCCAGGGTTTAAGTGCTGTAACAGAAGTGGGTACTGTGCACCCATTAGCACAGGGGAAACCGAGGCACAGAATGGTTTAGTGACTCACCTTGGGCCACTCGGAAAAACCGTGGCAGAGTCTGGACAGCCTTAAACCTCCTGACTCCCTCAGTTGGTCAGACCACACTGCTGCCTCACATGAAGCCAGTCCGGTCCCTGCCCTCCCCAGCAACGTGCTCCTACCCATTTTTCAGTGAGGTCTCATGCTCCTTTTTGATGCACAAATATATGACCCAAAAAAAAAAAAGGAAAAAAAAAAAAGTGCAGTAAACTAAATGTTTAAAAAAGCACATTTGTGCTGTCTCTGTGCAAAGATAAAAGAAATAAATACATGATTAAAAAATTAAAAGGTTCACAGTATCACACATGGATAGGTAGCTACGGTAGTGCACGTCTGGAAAACACTGTGTTACTACCCAGGATTCTCTACATCCAGCTGGAATTCTCTGCTGGGAGCTGCGGGTGAGCGGGTGGTTTCTTTGCTGCCCATGTCTGGGGTAAGTAGAAATACATGGTTATAGTTTTGCTCCATTCTGAAACGCAGTGCCCGGGATCCTGCAGTGCAGCAATACTGGTGTCAGCAAGCTCTTCCCCATCCCACTGGAATGGCTGCATCAACGAAAAGGGAACACATCGACCTGCAGAGGGAATCGCTGCTCTCTGGGACTTCTGTGTCTGCATAGAGATTACTGCAAGAGGCAGAGAGAAGAGAGTCACAGAATCATGGAATCGATAAGGTGGGAAAAGACCTCCAAGATTACCAAGTCCAACCATCAGCCCAGCACCACCACCATGTTCACCACTAGCCCATGTCCCCGAGTGCCACAGCCACAAGTTGTTTGAACACTTCCAGGGCCAGTGACTCCACCACTGCCCCGGGCAGCCTGTTCCAATACCTGACAATCCCCTTTCAGTGAAGAAATTTTACCAAATATCCAACCTAAACCTCCCCTAGCACAGCTTGAGACCGTTTCCTCTTGTCCTGTCCCTTGTTCCCTGGCAGCAGATCCCAACCCCCACCTGGCTGCACCCTCCTGTCAGGGAGTTGTGGAGAGGTCTCCCCTGAGCCTCCTTTTCTCCAGGCTGAGTCCCCCCAGCTGCTCCTCATCACACTTGTGTTCCGGCCCCTTCCCCAGCTCCACTCCCTTCTCTGGACACGCTCCAGCCCCTCAATGTCTTTTTGGTCGTGAGGGGAAAGAGAACCAACCCTTGAGCACCAGTGCCCACATCAGTCAGGTCTGTGTCCTGCCAACTTCCCAACACAAACAGAGAGGCTGTTCAATATCCTCCAGCAATGGCAACACGTCTGGAAAACCTGAGCTCCCCAAAACTTTCCCTGCACCAAACAACTGGGAATAAGCCACAGCCCTTGCTGAGCAGGCTGGGGCTCTGCTAGCACAGAGCTGACCTGAGAGGCAGCCGGGCTCTGCTGCAGCCATGCAGGAGCCCCATGCTGCCAGAGGCCAAGCTGACCTTGCAGAGGGAGCACAAACTCCAACCTCGACCCACTGGGCACCCGGCACACGGCTGTTGGACACTTACTGTATCGCCCTCCTCATCGGAGACAGAGTGGAGCTGAGCGCTATAGTGGAGCGGGGAGTAAACCCAACTCCTCTCGTCTGTCGGCTGCCAGAGTGGCCAGAGACGGCAGGGAGAATGCAGGGAGAGCAGCAGCAGAGCAGGGAGCAAAGGAGAGAAGAGGAAAAAATAAAAGGAGAAAATAAAAAGAGTAGGAAACAATACAGTAAGAACAACTGTCCACCTGGAGGGAGAGCAATGAGCCCAGAGCCAGCTCTCAGCAGAAGAGCCCTCCTCATCCTCAGCACGTACCTGCTCCCTGCCAGCCGGGACATAGGACCTGCACCAGATGCAGTGGGGGTGGCACAACCTCTCCTCTTGTAGGGACAGAATTTTAGAGCTTTTGAGATGTCAGGGAAACCTCAGCTCCCTGCCATGGCATCACCCCAGCTCCAGAGAAACCGAGAGACTCGGGAAGTGACTTACCTAAGAGTAGTGACAGCTCTGGGTTCCTGCTACCCGCTCCCAGCTCTCACCCTCCCGTTTCCAGAGCCCTGTGCATGCTACAAACTGATGTCCAGGAGGGCTTTTTTTTACAGGGAAACTGGATTTGTTTGCTGTGCCTTCCTCCTTCTCTGCAGGAGGCAGCGGAGCTGGGGTGAGACCATGGTGGATGGTGGCCACAGAAAGGAAACAGTTATTGCTGAGACCCTAGGGACAGTGGGGTGATGGGAACAAGTACAACACAGGAGGCAAAACACAACTGGACCCTGATAAGAATGAGGGGAAGGAGGTGTGCCTTGAGGGACAGTTATCACAGCACTGGGCATTAGTGTGAGAAGACACACAGCACAGATTCAAGGGCTGGTCTCTGCTTCCAGGGTTCCCAGGGGCCACTTACATTGCAAACAGGTTCTTTTGTCTCCAGGGGAGCTCCCACAGAGTGGAAACTGCCCCCTTTGACCCAGACTGGCATTTGCAAAGGAAGATAAACAGAACTGGGTGCTTGAAAAAAGCCTGGGGTGTTCCCAGCCCAGGAACTGAGTGTGACAGTCTACAATGTACAAGGAACTACAAGAAGCCAGAGAAGCTTTGAAGCACTGGGCTCCACATACTGAACCCTCCAGTAACTGCAGCTCCATTAGTAGAGACCGCTGGGAGGAAGGAGGGTTGAGAAACCCATCTGGAGCTTCTCTCAGGGCTCTGTCAGAGGTACAGGAAAGCTCCCCACCACATCAAGCTTGTCCCACATTCTTTTTTTCATCCATCCTGACTGAACCACATGCTCCAGCCAGTCTCTTTCAGAGCCTTTTAGGAGCTTGGATGCATGCGGAGAGCTGCGGAAGATAAAGGAGCATCCAGTGCTTGGCACTACCCCTCCCGGTGCCAGAGCAGGCAAACCAAGCTGAGGGGCAGGAGGAGCTGCAGGAGGAGTTGCTTGTTTGCTCATGGAGGTGCAGCACCTTCCTCATGCCATCAGCCACGGCCAGGGGCACATTCCTGCCCCTGCTTCCCCATGCACCCTGCCTGGTACCCAAATGGGAGCACCAGGCTGCACCAGCACTTGTGCGGGCTACGGCAGCACTACCAGCAGCACCCCCTGGGGACAGGCCTGAGAAGGGAAATGCTAAACCCCAGAACAGTCTCGGCTCTAGATTCAGCCCCTAAAAGCTCAAATGCCTTCCTGCATCTTTTGCAAAGGAAAATCCTCCCTGCTCACAGAACACCTTGAGTGAGGAGGGAGCACACTGGTGATGCTGAGAAGGGCTGGAGAGCTGAAACTGGCCCTAACTCGGCATCAGCTCCTGCCTCATTTGGTTTATGAGCTGCTCCCCACAAGCCAAAACAGTTCTGTTTGCAACTGGATTTTTAGAAGCTTCAAAACATCATAATGGTGTCTTTAAAACCCTCTTCCTGGGCTGAGGGAGCTGAGCCTGACATCACTTATAGAGGCCCCGGTGCCTCACTGGCCAGATCTGGTACTCAGAATCACAGACCAGTTTGGGTTGGAAGATCACCCAGTATCCCCCCCTGCCATGGGCAGGGACACCTTCCACCATCCCAGGCTGCTTCAAGTTCATCCAACCTAGCCTTGGATGTTTCCAAGGATGAGGCAACCATAGGTTCTCTGGGCAACCTGTGCCAGGGCCTCACCACTCTCATTTTTCCCAAGGGCTGGGTGACACTATGGCCCATCATAGCATAGGAGCTGTGTAACCAGTCTGCAGAAAAGCACGACAGAGCTCCTGATTCTCCCAGATCCTACAAGGAGATCCACTGGTGTCATTTCAATATGCTTCCCCCATTTCTGCTGGGCTGGTTCCTAATGCCCACTCAATCCAGAGCCCCAGCCATCAAGGGAAATGGGGTGCTGGCCCCAGTGTTTCAAAGCTGCAGCTCTGCTCCCCTACATGCTGCGCTGGCGTGGTCACTTACAATCCCAGAGGAATGCGAGGTAGTTCGGAGTCTGCGCTGGCGGGGAGAGTAAATCCAGTACCTCCCATCTGTGAACTGGGTGGCCCCAGGACAAGTGAGGTGAGAAAGGAAACAGAGGAAAAAAAAGGGTGATGTGAAAGAGAGGATGAAAGAGAAAGCAAAAAACAAGGGGTTGGGCAACTCCAGGCCTGAACGGGTGAGCAGGTGGGAAAGCCGTGCAGGGGAGAGCGGTGCCCATGCCCTGCCACACTGCACTTTTATTCCCTGGGGATGAACAGGAGAATGAAGTGCTCTCCAGGAGCAGACTTTCAGTGATCAGATCACAGTCCCCTGGGACTGGCCAAATCCTCCTCTGTACACACCAACCCTTCACCCACCATTGCCCCTGAGCACTCCTGTAGGAGCAGCTGTGGTGCAACTTGAGCACACGGGTGCAGCCTCACCTGAGCTCCAGCTCAAGTGGTTTTCCAAGGAGAGTGCCCATGAGAACCCAAATCAGCTCTTCCCTTCATCCCAGCAGTGACAAACACTCCACAGCACACGACACACATTTAATGCAAAACTCGGACTCAGATGAAGTATGAAATGCTGATGAGCAGTCAGTCACACTCTCAAGAACACACTCTGCAGAATTTTCTTTTGGACAGAGGTGCCCCTCAAGCTGGGGGGAGTCCATATGCCCAGGGACAGAGAGGAAGAGGAGCTGACCCTCGCTAGAAGACACTTGCCAGGAGAGCAGGCAGGATCTGCCTGCACACAGCTGCCATCCACAGGCAAGGAGGGGGCAGCGGTGTTAGAGGAGCCGTTTGCATTTTGAATAGCATGCATCCAACCCCAAACAAGCTGTAAAACACAGCTGATTCCTTCCACAGCTCCCACGAGCCTCGGAGTGACTTGGCAATGAGTGAGCAGCTCTGCAGCAGAGTCACAAGAGCTCAGGGAAAGGCCAATGCTGCATTTTAGTTTAGCCTGAAGGAGCCCATTGCATCAGCTCAGCTCATCTCCAGCACCACAGAACCAACAGCAACAAGTCGGAGCAGGGAGGAGCCGGGCACCTCTTTTAATGAGGGTTCCAGTGCCCAGGCATGAGAGAGAGCTCAGCTCTCACGGGACAGGCACTCAGCTCTGCTCTGGGAATCCATGAAACAGGTACGTCTTGCTAAAAAACCTCTTTTCTGGTCTGCAGAAGTTGCTCAGCCATTGAGGGAGCTGAGTGAGGACCAGCGCCAGGCTCCACGGCACTCTGCTGCCAACCACCAACTTACTCCCTGGCTCAGCACTAGACTCCCACTGCATCACCTAATGCAGCCTGCAGGGAAAGGAAAAGCCGGAGTTCACCAGAGCCCAAGGTCACCCTCTCCAACCACCTCCCCTTGGGTCTAGGCCACGTTTGTGTCAGGAAAGCAGCCAAGATCTCTGGCTGAGGAAGGAAGAACCTCTCTGTTGCACCCACATCACCTTGGCTTGTCCCAGGAGCAAATGTGCTGGCCTAGATAAGCACCTGTGCTTGGAAGTAGAGCAGCACAGCTACAGCTACATCCACAGCAGGAGTGCCACCTGTGTGAGCCCCACTAGATACTGGTTTGAGTTCTCCAAGGGTTAATCTAGTTAATTCCCTCCTGTCAAAAACCCATCCAGCACCGAGGTCTCGAGGTGCTCCACACCAAGATGGCACAGGGCAGCCACTGCCCTGCATCCAACTGCCTGGAATGGATACTGACAGCCTTGTCCAACCCTTCCCATTACACCCCAAGGGTCAGATGGAGAAGGTCTCTTACAAAGTATATGTCTGTGACTGGCACGTCGTCTTCATCTGAGGCCTGGCTGGCTGGTTCCGAGGCCTGGCTGGCCGTCTCCACCTCTACGGTGGCTGTGGATGTGACAATGGCACAGGCTGAAGAAGCTGCCTCTCTGCAGAGGGGAAAGAAACGACAGTCTAGTCACTGCAATCAGGACAGGAGTTAGCAAAACTGATTTATTACAGAGGAGTTGAAGATGCTGTGCTGTCACATCCTGAAAGGTCAGGTCAGGGCAGGTCAGGTCAGAACTGTTCTCAGCCTCACCGAACACGCACGACTCCAGCAAAGCTGGAGACTGGCAAAGCCTCCAGCACAAGCAGCCACAGGTCAAAACCCACCGTGTGGGCTCTGCTCAACACTCTAAAACACTCACTCTTTGACTTTTTCTTCTTCAGGAGCTACAATCTCAACGTCACACTTGGGCTCCAGCTCAACACTGATTTGCTGAACCTCCTCCTCGACCCGCACCTCCTCGTGTGACCTGGAAATCAAAGAGAGACAGGCCCAAAGGCTCAGCTGGGGCAGGAGTTATGCAGAGCCCTCAATTTTAGGTCAGCCTGAATCAGTCCTGAGCCAGCCAAGCCTCTTGTGCATCTCTGCCCCAGCACAAAGGTGCTGCTGCTGCAGCACCCGGCTCCCAGCACGGACTCAGTGGCTGATTTCAGCTCAGAGGGAGCCCTCAGACCTCTCAGGATTGAGGGTTTGGATAACCAAAACTCCCAGGAAAAAGAGTCAGTCCTGGAAGATTGCAGCACTCAGGAATAACAAGGCGGGAAAAGAGGACAAGAGCAAAGGAGTTAAACAACCAGTGCTGCAGGAAAGACGGGAATTGTCAGATGGAGCATGGGAGCAAAGAGAACTGGCCTCCAGGGAAAACGTGCATCCAGAGTTAGCCCGGCACCAGGCCAGAGCCTCTGACCTCTTCCAAGACTCTCAGCACACCAAAGCTGCTCCAGGGTTGACATCAGATTTATCTGCACGCTCTGGAACCGTTTCTGACAGTCTTCACTTTAATACCTCATGCTATTAGAGTAATTACTTGTGCCAGCAGGGCTGGCTCCCCTGTCCCCATGGGAAGGAGGAGCGGGAGCCTGCCAAGCCAAGGGGCAGTTGTCAGAGAAGGGCTGAGCTCTGGGTTCACTGACAGCACTGCCTGGCTCCAGGCTGGCTCTGATCAGAGCTGGGGCCAGTGGGCAGCACTTCTGTCCAGCTCCACGCAAGGAACTCGCTCCTCTCTTCCTCACAGGGCTGGGCCTCAAACCTGGAGTGAATTCACCAGCAGACAAGAATCACCAGAGGCGTGACACATTCTTGAGCAAGTCGGGTAAGGTTTTTTCCATCTCAGCTCAGGAATGTAAATTCTTGCTTTAATAAATTTGTGTCTGCACTGGTTTTCACCAGGGGATCCCAGAGAGCTCTACAAGTGCACAGGTCCCTGCTCTCCCAGGAAGGGCACACCAAGGCACTAGCACTAGAAAGGGACAAATTAGGCAAAAACCAGCAAAGATGGCCATACCTGCAGAGGGTCGGTGTAGCTCTGGCAAATTTGTGACACACAGATCTACTCTGACCAAGCCACTGAGCTTCCTGAACGCTCCCAGGTCACTCTAATTGACCTGACCTATTTCTGCATGAGCAGTCACATACTACAGCAGCTCCCTCCCTCCATGAGGCACCGTTGAGTCCAAACTATCTTGGATGAAGTCCCTGCATTTGCCACATGGGCACCACTACTGGGGCCTGGGTTTAAGTCTCCAATTTTCACTATTTCTAACACTGGACTGCGCAGGATATGAGGTACTTCACAAATCCCTGACACTTCACACAGCAAGCAGGTCCCTGCCCTCCAGGGACAGGAATTTACCAGGATTCAGCAACACGTAGCATCCAGAGGTATTTACATTAGGAAAAACCACAGAAAGGGATTTTTTCACAGCGCACATCAACTGAACTCAGCAAATCACTCAAAGCTTGGAACAACAGCAGATGCCTGTAATGTAGAGCAAACCCTCATCTTCCAAAGTCCTTTCCTTCCAAGCACCAAACGCTGACTGCAGGGAGAGACGACATGAGCCTGTCAGGCTCCTCTGGCTACAGCACATCCCAGGACTGAGTCTCTGATGTCATTTCAAAGCCTACTACACCTACACAATGTCCTGGAAAGCGAGGGCAGAGCCAGCAGCATCTGCTGGCTCCTCGTGCAGATCCTGCTGACATGGGCAATGGGGTCATTTTTACTGGTGCAAAATAATTCCACAGTAACGCACAATAATTCCATGATATGAGCCTCTAAATCAGACACCCCTCTGCAGCACAGCATTTCTGTCCTACCTTGCCCTTGGCTCTGAGACACCACAGGAGGGAAAACGCCTCACGGATTTCTGAAGACATTGGAAACTACTTCTGTGGGGACTGAGGGTGCTCAGTGCCTCGTAAAGTCAGAGCCCTTTCACTTTGCCCAGGCCACAAGCAGATGCTCAGAGGAGGAACGTTCCTGCTGTCAGGGCTCACTTACTCACTTAAAGGGACTTGAATGATCTTCTTTGACTCTGGTGCTGGGTGGGTGGGTAAATTTGGACAACACTGTTGTCCCCTCTCCTATCAAGTAACTGTGGTATTTTCAAAGCACTACGAGATCTGCTTGCAAGGAAAATTCTGTGTAAGAAATGGGGATTGTCTGATTGCAGAAGCAGCTCGGCATCCTGCAGAGGACCATGACAAAATCCTGCAGCTGCTGAAATTCCCACTCAGCCCTCTAAGAGACCTTTGCACAGGGATAAACATGAGGTCTCTGTGCAGCAGAGAGAAGATGAGACAAGAAGATAGGAGACCCATTTCTCACCTGCCATCCTGCCCTGAGGAGTGTGTACGCCTCCTGTGGAAAGAAAACAGAAGAATTTGGAGGAGCAATTTAAGCCAGAAATCCTGCACTGTCCCCAAATCTACCTCCACACCCCATGAGGGAGATGTTCTACTTAACAGCTGACACTTCTTCCAGCAATAATTAATCCCATCAAAGCTGTGTCTGCTTGCTCCCAGGAGAGATTTAATTAAAATCGGTCATTAGCATTCCAGTGTGCAGGGCAGCCTGCCGGGATCTGCAGCATGGAGAGGAATGGCAGCCACTCGATGCCAGTGGGAGCAGGGGAAGAGTGTCCTCACCTGTACCTGGGCTGCTCAGAGGTCTCCGAGGGGGATCGCTCAGGAACAGAGAGAGATGTTGACGATAGTGTCGTGGCTATGGAGGCCGTGGTAGCTTCTTCAAAGGAAGGAGGAGTGCAAGGGAGCAGGTCTGGCCTGCCTGCTGGCCCAGAGCAGGGGCAGGGGAGAGGCAGGAAGAAGAGATGATTAGGTCAAACACCAACACTTCACCTACACCAGCCCCGTGCGAGGCTGTTCTACCATGAACCTGCACACCCGCACTGGGCCTGGGCACTCAAACCACAGACGGGCAGGAAGTTTAGCTTGATCCATGAACATGACAGCCTCTCCCAAGGTGTTCTCTGGAGAGAGCCAGCCAGAACCACTTCCAGCACAACAGGCAGGGAACAAAATGCCAATGAAGACTTCTCACTGGTGACCAAAGCTGGATTAAAGGTTTGGATCACCAGGGATAAATATCCAAGCGAATTAAGAGATGAATTGAGTGTCCAGTGCTTTGCACAGGGAGCAATCCAACACCCATGTGTCCTCCAGCACTCAGCTGTAAATGCAGCCAGATGGAAGTGAAGGAAAGGCAGCACAGAACTAGCCCATTCCTCTGTTTTCCAGTGGCAAGATCCTACCTGTTATAACTGCCCAAACACTGTCATTGGAGTGCTGCAGTTCCCAGTCACCCTCCCCCCCCGCCCCTTTTTCTTCAAGGGTAGAAAATACAACTTTCTGATGGCTTTTGGGCTATGACTTATGGTGCCCCTTGGCAGCAGCTGTCTTGCAGCAGTGATGCAGGTGACCATTTTTACTGCAGAACCCCACAGTGCTGCAAAAAAGGGAGTTGGTCTCCTTTGCTGCAGAGGTGTTGCATCAAGTACCTGCTGGTGCTGCGACAAAACAATGTACTCTCACCTTCTTCCCTGTCCTGGTTAGGTTTAGCACCTGCAAAGCACAGCAAGACATGCAATGAAGAGCTATCCATGAGGAAAGATCTGCAGTCGGTGCACAGTGGGGAACTTGATGAGAACAGGGGAGGATCCTAAGGAACTGCTAGGAAAGAGAGGGTAACCACAGAGCCAATATCCTGAGCGGGGCTGTCACCTTCATCATCGAGCGTGGGGTAACTCCTGGCCGCCCGCAGGTCATACTGGGTGTCATCCTTCTCGGAGGCCAGCTGGCTGGCTGAGAACGCCGCGGTGGGACCCGCTGTCTTCACGGCCAGCAAGGCACTGCGCCCTTTCTTCGAGGGGGATGACTTCAGAGCTGGAGGAGGGAGGGAGACAGAAGGTCCAATTACCACCACCAGCTACTGTCACACCAAAGGTATTTTTCCCTTCACAAGGAGAGGCTCTGCCCTCACACACACATCTCCTGGACTGAATCCAGGTCAGGTGCAGGGACTGGGTGGGAGCCTGAGCAGACCAAGGAAAGCTGTGACAATCTGAGGGCTCTGAAGTTCCCAACTTTGCTCTGTAACATGGAATCCTGGAATGTTTTGAGTTGAAAGCGACCTCAAAACCCATCTCATTCCACCCCCTCCATGGGCAGGGACATGGGCACTAGAGCAGGTTGCTGCAACCCCTGTCCAACCTGGCCTTGGACACTTCCAGGAATGGGGCAGCCACAGCTGCTCTGGGCACCCTGTGCCAGGGCCTCTCCACCCTCTGAGTAAAGAATTTTTTCCTAACTTCTAATCTAACCCTGCCAGCTCTAAACCATTGCCCCTTGCCTGTCACTATCTGCCGGTATAAAAAGTCCCTCCCCCTCCTTTTTCTAAGCCCCCTTTAAGCACTGGAAAGGGCTCTAAAGTCTCCTGAGAGCCTTCTCTTCTCCAGGCTGAACCCCCCCAGCTCTCTCAGCTATACTACAGTGGAAAACCCTGCTCAGGCTCCAGCCCAGACTCCTTGTGAGGGCTGCAGCAGCGAGGTCGAGGCAAAGCCTCACAGCACAGCAGCCTCTGAACTTGGTACTTACAGGAATTCTTTCGAAACACTGTGTTGGTCATGAATTTGAAGAATCTCTCTGCATAAAAGCTGGGTCTGTGTACTGACACTGTGTCCTACAACAGCAAGAAGCAATTGTTTAATTTTAAAATGATCCCTCAAGGCAGAATTTCTGTAACAACCAACACAGTCTTTTTTATTCCAAAATTTAGCACTGATAGAGCCTTAAAATGGAAAGGCTTAACTGAAACACTCTAATTAATGCTATAAATAACCCCGAAGCGTTGCCTCTGATTGCATTTGATTATATTCTTGCTGTGATTTTATAATGGATTTTGGTGATTTTATTCCTTTGTAGACTTCCTGGATTTTTTTTAAACACTGGCCTGATTGCATACATGAAATTTCTTCTGGCTTTGCTGGCTGCCATTCCAAGTACACCTGGATACCTTCACATGTGTCACAGACACCCAAATTTAGCCAAGGGTCTCCATACATTTCAAATGTTTTTGCTTAAAATAGTAAAACTGAAGCTCTTTCTGCTTCTGACGTGTGACTGTGTTCCCATGACTTGGCATCTCCGCATTTCCTTTGCCACATCAAGGGAAGCCAAGAGATGCAATGCTCAAGAACGGTTTCCACATCCAAGGTTGTTCTTTCAGAAACACACACCTGGCTGCTGCAGGAATGAAGCCAGCAGGGAAACATGGAAAGGGATTTGCTGGCAGCTTGCTGAAGTGGAAACAGCCAGTCACCAAAGAGAACAGCACAGGGCTCCTGACAGCCCAGGAACACACATGCCTGAGTGTGTGCTCCTGGCGTCACGGGAGGAGGAGAGGGACAGACAGAAACAAGGAGGAGAGGGACAGACAGGAACAAGGGAGGAAAGCTGCGAGCAGAACAGCTCAACATGTGAGGAGCTGGATTGAGCAAGGAAACCCGGCTGGGAATAAGTAGCACCACCCTGCTGTGCTGGAATGAGTGGCAAGAACTGCTCCTTTCATCAGCTGCAGCTGTGCCAGGTCAGGCTCTATAAATAGCCACCAGGTAACCCTGTGAGGCTTGGACGACAACTGCCTCTGCACAGGCACTCACCCCATCATGGACAAGGGCCTTCCAGGTGTGTTCTAACTTCTTGATGAACCTAATTCCAAGGAGAAGTGGAGAGAAAAAGAAAGATACAGATTCAGGCATGCACTCTGTACTAAGCCCCCTTTCATACCCTATGGGGGAGATCCCTGAGCTGCCAACATCACCAGGACTGAGCTTTGTCCAGCATCTCCCCAGCCCAGGTCAGGACTGCCTGGGAACACCACAGGGAAAGAGGAGATGGACTGGAAGAGGTGCACCTTCCACCCCTGGAGATATGCTTCCCACACTGAGGTGGGAAACTACTTCTTTATGAGCAGCTCATCATCCTGGACAAAGGGCTGTGTGTCCCCAGCTGTTCTAAGGACATGATGGAAGCCCATGGCCAGCTTGGGGCAGCCATATCTACTCATCCTCACAGTCTCCAGGAGAGGACATTCCTCCTGCTTTCATTTGGTACTAAAAGAGGTGTTATCAGCCAGAAGAGACACACTGCCAGGTTACCTACCTGTATGACTGCAGGATATCTATGATTCCTACGTGCAGCAGGAGACGCTCTCCTTTGCCATTCACTGCTGGGATCCCTCCCATCCTACAGGTAAAGCAGAACTTCAGCAGGAGCAGCCTCAGCCAGAGCACCTGTAACACCCAAGCTCTGGGGAAGGGCAACAGCAGCCCCGCTAAGGGCTCTGCTGTGGTGTCAGACACATCCTAAAACCTGTGTGGGCACTTTGTGCACAACCATGGGAGTCACTGACTGACCTGGCCTGACCCCAGGTGTCCCAGGGTCACTGCCTGCATGGCCAAACACCCCTATCATGACAGAACCTGCATCATGTGGCACAGCTCTGCCTGGCTCAGAAAGCACCATGGAGGTTTTTCCTGGCTACTTTATTCTGGGGATCAGGTTATTTATCAGGTCAATGAAAGCTGTCTGCCATTAGGGCAGTAAACCTTTAAGGACAAGAGTATTCCCAGTCCTGTCCACACTAATGCCATCCTGCCAAAGGTGCAGCAACCATCAGCACCAGCACATAGCCAAAGCACAGGGGTACCAGACAGGCCACTGCAATTATTGATGCTGCCTGAAGGACTGGAAACACCATGGTATCATCTCAGCTCTCAGGACTGACCCTCCATCAAACCCACAGCAGCTGGTTTCAGACAGCAGCAAGCAGCAAACTCCACCATTCCTTGGCCTAAGAGCCAGGGAGTCAGGCAGAACCCCAGATCAAGCACAGCACAGCTTTGGGGCAACTCGCAGCCTCCAGCTCCAGCCGTGACTCCAGCACCTGGCTACACTGCTGTCTGATAACCCCACTGGGATGGCCTCAGGGAACTGCCAAGGATTCCAAAGGTGGGAGTAATGGAGAACTCCAAGCTCCTAGGGACAGGCTGATCCCTACTTCTGCTCCAGTATTTGGCTGAGGAGCTAGAACTGAGCTAGTGTCTCCTCCCCAGGGCATGGGTGGATGTTTAGAGGCTGTTACACAAGCTGACAACCTACAGCCTGGCCTAAGAAGAGAGACTGCTGTGAGGCCAGAGCCTTACAGAATTATTTCCCACCCTGGCTTCCCCCTTTCCCACCACAATGGCAGCACTACCAAAACCCCAGGAGAGCTGCTCCCTTGAACAGTTCCTGTGGGCCTCATTAGGGATTTCCCACTCCAGCCTCCACCTCAGCCCCTCCCACCAGCACAAGTGAGCCCAGGTTTCACCTACGTGTCGTCTGTGTCTATGGACTCCCCCCGGGCAGCCCCTCCCTGGATGGACTCCATGGCTGTGGAGTACAGGGCCTTCTGCCCCACGGGACGCTTCTCATCCGACGTGCTGTGGGCTCCCTCCGACAGCTGCTCCCGCTCGTGCTGGTCTATGTTATGAACCCCAAGCAGGAGGCTGTAGTCCATGATTTTAAAACTTTCCAATACCTACAGGTTAGTATTGAGTTCAAGAACAAAGACAAAATATCAAGCCAGCAGCAGAAATACAGACCCTGAAGCATGGAATCAAAGCAATCAAAGCAAAGCATCCCATCCACATCCCCACTAACAACTCCTTTGGCAGAGCCTGAAAGTTTCTGAACCAAGCCACCTCTAGGCTTGACTGCACAGAGTTTGGCCATCCCACAATCACACCAAAGGCCTGGAGACTTGCAAACAACACGACTGTATCTGCTGCACAGTGATTGGGAAAATGCTCCAGCAGAACAGCTACAAGTGGAGCAGGCTGCCAAAGTGTGATGCACCAGGCAAAGGAACACAGCCTCAGTCCTCAGAGGCTGCCACGAGATCCAACTCTACTGCTTGGCTTTCAAGGAAAAGGGCAAGAGAAGGGATCGATCCTACTCTGGGGTCAGCAGATTAGCAAGGTTCTCAATTGGGAATTGCTCTTCCTCATGCTCGAGAGCCACAGAGGCTACTCACCCTGTCTCCAAGCTGCCCCCTCCTTACCAGACAGTCTCGCTGCAACGTCTTCACCAAAGCACTGAAGGTGTCTGCATCCAACATCAGGCCCTCGGGCATGTCTTGGATGAAGTCCAGATCCTTGTACGTAGGGCTGGACTTTTCTTTTTCCTTCTTGGATGCCCGACGTTTGTAGGTTGAGCCTTTGAGGTCGAATTTCAGGTGCATTTTCACCACTCGAGGCAGGATGTTGTTCATCACGACCACGCGGATGTTTTTGCCCCCGGACTGCACACAGTACAGTCCATAAAACTTGGGCAGCAGTGTCCGGGGGTTCTGGTTCAGATTCTGTAGCAAGAGTGAAAAAAAGCATGGAGAAAGGCCATTTGAGCAGAAAGTTCCTGTTGTGTTCACCACAAAGCATGTCAACAGTTGCACTAGGGATTCTTTGCTGAGAGATTTTCTGAACTTAACAGGAGCTCAGTGTACACATTTGACAAAGTCCTGCATTTCAGTGGCTTTAGGACCTGAAAATACAGGGACTGAGATGTTCAGCACTCTCTGGGCAAATAACCAAGTCCGGAAATCCCCTACTTTCCCAAAGTACAGCAGCTAAAAAAGGGAAACCAAACTGGGAGAGAAATAAACACAGTAAGTGGGAACTTCGAGCTTAAAAGTAACAGCTCTCTTTATCTCTTCACAAGTGTCAGAATCAAGAGCCATTCTCTGGCTCAGAATAAACCAGGGACAGGGTTATTTTTTAAACAAAACAACATAAATGTTCTTCTGTTGCAGAGTTGCTTTATAAAGCAGTCAACCAGAGAGCACGGATATCCTGTTCTGCTGTCATCTCCTTTTTTTAGGCAGTAGAATGATTAGGAATGATATGACAGGCAGGATTTGCTTATTCAGCTTTGGGCATGTTTGGGAAGGAAACAACTTCTCTGCACACTATGGCAGGAAGGACAGACCTGACAGGTTCTGACAGACAGCAGAAATGTGACTGTATTAAAATTTCATTCCCCTCAGCCCACCCACCTGGGCACAGCAGTACTCTTGGAGAGTGTCAAAAGTAATAGAGGCAGGTAAATGGAAACAGCTTTAAAGTAACTCAGGACGAAACCATCCTGGCTTCCTTTCCCTGACTCCTTTGACACGGGTGGTGCCCCAGGAGCAGCAGAGTGATCAGGGGTAGCACCACTGAACCCACAGACAGTGGAAAGCTACAACAAGTCGCTCAGAACTCTGCATCAGACAAGTAAGTTCAGTTTAACTCACTGACTGCTTGTCAGGATGATGGCAGGATTAACAGTGCAACTCCATTCCTACTCAAAACCCCACACCTGATTTACTACACACATTAGGCAACATGCAGTGCTTTCCAAGAAAGCTCATCCTGTCCAGGAATGTGAGTGTCATCTGCAAAAGCAAGTGATTCACAGAATCTCAGGATGGTTTGGAAGGGATTGTAAAGACCATTTGGTTTCACCTCTTGCCATGGGCAGGGACACCTTCCACTAGACCAGGTTGCTCCAAGCCCCATCTCACCTTGCCTGGAACACTCTGAGGGATGGGGCAGCCACAGCTTCTCTGGGCAACCTGTGCCAGGGCCTCCCCACCCCCACAGGGAAGAATTTCTTCCTGGCCTGGCTGTCACTAACACACAGACATCCCATAACCTGCCTCCGTTGGGTAAATTTTCCCCAGTAAATATTGAGTGAGGAAAGGATTTTCACAGAACCAGCGTAGGATCACATAAACCCACTGCACCAGGCACACAGATGGGGCAGCAGCATCGCTTCTCATTGCCTTCTCCTTGGCATCTTCACAACAAACAAACCCCCGGTCATTCTAACTGAAAGTCAGAGTCCTCATCCATAAAGCTGGAGCCTCCAGCACAGTTGTGCAGGGAGATCAGCTCCTGGTTTTTACACCAAAACAGAAGGTTTGGGTCCAATTTACTTCACCCAATGCAAGTCTCTGGGTCTCAATATCCTGCCTTACCACAATGATGTGCAAAGCTGGCTGGTACCATGGGGGCCTCCAGCTTGGAATTGCAGCCAGCGGGAGCCAGGACAACTTTCGGAGTAACTGTCAAACAGCAGGAATGGGGGAGATTCAGGGACAGCAGTGCTTTCCCCACAAAACCAAAGTGGTTGTGCTATTGCCTGGAGAAAAGGAGGCTCAGGGGGGACCTTTTGTTCTCCACAACTCCCTGACAGAAGGGTGCAGCCAGGGTAGGACTCCGCTCTTAAGGAACAAGGGACAGGATGAGAGGAAATGGCCTCATGTTGTGTCAGGGGAGGTTTAGGTTGGATATTAAGGGAAATTTCTTCATGAAAAGTGTTGTAAAGGATTAGAACAGGCTGTCCAGGGCAGTGATGGAGTCATCATCCCTGAAAGCATTCAAACAATGTGTGGCTGTGGCACTTGAGGACAAGGCTTAGTGGTGACCATGACGGTGCTGAGCTGAAGGTTGGACCTGATGATCTTGGTGGTCTTTTCCAACCTTAAGAGTTTTACGATTCTATGACTGCAATCAGCAGCCATCCCCACATCCAGGCTGGGGCAGATGCACAGTGCCAAGTGAAGAGGAATGGACTAGTTCTGGGAAAAGGACACTCAGAAACACACATTTGGGAAGCTATTCTGAGGCCAGAACATGCCTCCAAACTATTACCACAATTATCTGCCTCATGTTAACCCACAGAGTTTGCAAACTATCAGTAGGATTTGTGCTTCTGGGACTGGCTGCATGACATGCTGTTAACACTGTCCCTGGCATGGGGACAGACCACAAGACACCCAGGTGGAGGACCTGCCCTGTGAGATGCTCTGGACAGAAAAGCTGCCATGACAAACCCGAGCTGGGTCTGAGGTCCTAGGTGATACACACCATGTAGTATCCAGGAAGGAGCTTCTGTAGGAATTCAGCTTCCTTGTGCATCACAGTTTTTATGATGAATTCATCGTCGCTGGTGACATAGAAGAGGGAGCCGCTGGCCCCAGGATTGGACAGCTCGATCAGAGGCTCGTTACATAACGAATACTGGTGAGAAAAAGGAAAGAAGGTGATGTTTTATCCCCCATTTATTGCAGATTTGAGTTCTATGCCCTCAAGGGCCTTCCCCGGCATGTCACCTCCCTGGGAGATTAAGGAGTAGCAAAGCTCAAGTGAGAACTATTTTCATTATAGGTTAGGTCTGAGCAGCCAAACTGATGGATAATTTATAATTAGAGACTAAGATTACAGTTCAGAGCATCCCAACTGCTCAGTATCCAACTAATCATCTGCTTTCAGGAACATCCAGCCTTCATAATGACATCGTATCTGTTCCCATTGTGCCTGCATGCACGTATCACATTCAGGCTCTCTGAGCACAGCCCGGCACACGCTGACAGACACAGGATTTCAGGAGACACCACAATCTGCTCAGGGAACCACATATCATTGTGCTGGAGGGAACACAATGCACTGGCTGTTCTCAGCAGCCTCCCCTGGCCTTGTGTTCCCCTGTTCCCTGCAAAAGCAAGTGCCTGATTCACAGAATCCCAGAATGGTTTGGGCTGGAAATGACCTTAAAGCCCATCTCATTCCATACATGGGCAGGGATACCTTCCACTAGACTAGGCAGCTCCAAGCTCCATCCAACCTGGCTGTATTTTTACAGCCACATCTCACTCCATCAATCCTGCTGAAAACACACGGCAAGTCTTAGCCCAGGTGTGCAATCAAGAGGGATGAGCCCTGCTCAAGCACAGCAAAGAGTTCTGCATCGGGACCTGAACTGGGAGAACATGTCTAGTCATCAGGATGCAAACAGCAGGCCCCCAAATAAGGGCTTGCCCAGCAAAGCAGGCAGATGCACTTTTTAGCTCAGTGCCCACCCAGGTACTGCAGGGGTCAGGTGGGTTCAGGGCAGGATCACAGAGCTGCCCATCAAGAGGTGAGACAGGGAAAGGGAGGTGGGGCATGGAAGGCAGGTGATCAGAGCAATAAATTAAATGCTCATCATTATGCACTGACAACAGCTTTCAGCTCTACGCAGATTAACAATCCCAGACTTGATCAAGTTAATCATCTCATGCATCATTAAAGGCATTCGCTGCTGTGGCAGGCAAGAGACAACCAGGAGAAGCAGAAACAACAAATCAGAACCATGACCTTTGCAACTGAGGCAAACCCCTTGCCCGTCCTCAGTTCTGAACACTCATCCATCAGTCAGCACTGCCTTGGCTGGCACAGGAGGGCATCACTGTTACCCTCCCACCAGGCACTGGCACAGCTTTGTTTCACTGGCAGTGTTCTGTTCAGCTGCGATCACCCCCACCTACATATGAAGTCACCCAAAAAGGGCTGTTCCAATAGGGGAGGGTGTGCACTCACGGATGTGTTTCCTTCCCCAGTTCACATAGAGCAGGATGTCACACAAAGGCAAGGGCCCAAATTCAACCACAGTGCGCTCAAAGGCCCAACAGCTTGTACTCCAAGGTATTTGAAAACCAGCCTTTCCAGCTCTGAGGAGCTTTTGGAGCACAAGAACAAGCTGTGGTTTATTCTGTCTTTGTAAGATGATTAAAATAACTACACTCACATAGCTCTCCAGTGAGTACACAAGAAAAAATTCCCATCTTTGTCCTTAGAGCCGCAGGGGACATTACAGGGTCGTGCCCAGCAGAACTCAACTCCTTTGGCTTGTAAACACAGTAAATTATTGTTACCACAAGGACCAGAGAGGAAAGCCCATTGCAGGGCTTACACAGCTCACACTGTGCAGGTCATGGCCTCCCTCCAGTACAAGCTGGCAGCTGCCGCTCAGCAAACGCAGACTTGGAATTATGTAATGTTTTGGGATGGAAGGGATCTTAAAGCCCATCTCATTCCACTCCCTGCCAGGGGCAGGGACACCTTCCACTAGACCAGGTTGCTCCAAGCCCCACCCAACCTGTCCTGGAACACTCCCAGGGATGGGGCAGCCACAGCTTCTCTGGGCAACCTGAGCCAGGGCCTCACCACCCTCATGGGAAAGGTAAATAAAAGAGGAAAAGACAAAGAAATCTAAAAATATATCCATACCAAATAATCATCTGGACGAATCCCAAAGAGCTCTCGGAAGTACCGGAAAGCCACTGGGGCATAGGTCTTGAACCTGAAGTCGGCGTAGTGGTGAGCCGGGGTGAGGTTACTGCCTTCGCTGCACAGAACACACACATGGGCAGGGCCTGTTACCATTCACCAGACATGCATAGTCACACCAAAGCTACTGTGTATTTCAGATACACTGAGCCTTGCAAAAAGACATCTTTGGAACAACAACTACCACCTTTCTTCTGTGCTAGAACAACAGGAAAACAGGTTTCAAACTATCTGCCAAAATCTATTTCCAGAGAGTAAAGGAACAACCACTTGCCAAGCAGAATATATTTACACAGAGAACATAGCTTTTATGAGCTTTGTTTATTCACAGTTAGAGAGCTTCCAGAAGGAGTTTCTTCCATCTAAGACATGGTATGATTTTGTGGAAGAAATTCTAGATGGACAGGTAGAAAGAAGCACATAGGAAGGGTAACAAACTGGAGTGCACACTACTGCATCTTGCACTGTGCTTCCCTGCAAGCCAGTGCACTGCTGAATCCAACACTTCCCACTGCTCTGTTTGTGTGTCATGGAGCAGATTTAAAACATTCAGAGCATGCAACTCTGATCTAAAGACAGATGGAAGCTCTCTTGAAAAATCAGTGAGAGAAAAAGAAATAATTCATGCATTCATTCTTTTCCCCTTTTCCTTTACCTTGGGAAAAAAATGCTCTCCACCACGTAGAAGTCCTGCATCAGGACATCTCTCTCTGGCTTGGAGCTCAGATTGCCCACGGTATATCCAATCCCCAGCTGGATGGCCCCCTTCAGAGTGGATGAGGTGGTCTGGCAAAAGGAAAAGAGCAGTCAGTGAGCATTTCACAGCAGACAATCACAATAACATCCCCTGCACTACAATGCAGTCATGTCTGTGACTTCTGTGGGGTAATCTCAGGCACCACACACTGCTAACCAAGTTTACCCAGCTGCTGAAGACATGAATTAGGGCTTCAGATTTGCTGTTTGCAGGATTGTGCTGTCCAAGGATGCTGCATAAAAATCTCAACCAGATTACTAACTACCGGGCCATAACTTCTCCTCTCAGCCTGTCACCCACACTTGGGTGCCATCGCACACTCCCCAAACCCAAACCTTTTTGTAGGTGGTTTCCCCAGAAGCATCCACGCTTCGATGGCCAATTTTCTTTCCTTGGCCCGGCTGTCCTGGCAGTGATGGGCCCTGCAAGGAGAGCACAAGGACAGTCAGGGCACAGGCTGAGCTGCCATCAAGCACACAGAGAGCAGCACAGCCACACTCCCACACTGTACTGCACACAGGGATCATGGTACTGATGGAGAAAACCCTGCAGAGTGCCAACAGGTGAAACTGACGCTCTGTGAATTATACTTCCACCCCGCAAGATGAGTTAGAATAGCAACACTCCACCTGACACCCCCAGTGCTCGCTGGCAGAGCCCTCAGCGAGGATGCCGAGCTCAGAAAAGCTCCAGCTGCCAAGGATCCCCTGGTGCTTGACTGCGGTTTTCCATTGATTTAAAACAGTGATGTATTAAATCAAACAGCCACAGAGATTTATTCTTAAAATTCCATGCCCTCAGGTGTCACACTGACACCTTGGGCTTTGCTGGAGAGATCAGAGCCAGCTGATGGGGACAGCCCAGCCCCACTCACACTGAGATAATCCATTTAAGCAAGATCTCATCTGTTTACAATTCCAAGGCTGAGCCCACACAGGGTGAGCCACAGGAATGTCCCTTCCACAAGTTTTGCAGTTTACAGAAATGCTACAGACTGCCAGAACTTCAGGGTGACAACAAACCTGCTCCTGTCCCCTTCTCCTCTCCTACCTCTGAGTCTGCCTCGGCCTTTCTTTGCCAACTCAGGAGGGTTGTGGCTGCTCCTTTAACAGCCCAGTGTAACCAGGTGTTGGGAAGCTCCCCGCAGCTCCTTTTGCAGCCCTAGGGGCTCTCTACTCCACCACCAGGTAACACTGCAGCCACTCCCAAGCTCTCTGCCAGTTGATCCCCATGGATCCTGGAGCCCATCAGACAGCTAGAAATGCTGGTGAGACACCAGCACCATTTCGGGGTTTGCTACATTGCAGAACAGTTTCGGATGTTCCTTCGAGTAGCACGCAGAGAGATCCAAGGTCACTTCCCAAGCGACACTGTTCTATCCCTGTCCCTCTTGAGTGCTGCACAGACCCAGCTCCGAACCAATGGCTCCAGAAAACAATGGATAATTTTGCTCAGACTAAGAAGTTCTTTGTACTTCAGCTTTCAATCAGGAGCTTGCAGTTATTTTTGGTCAATCTGCTCGTACTTCTCGTACTAAGGGGCAGTCTGAGTTCTCCTTCAAAAATCCCATTTTCTACCCTATTTTATTAGCAGAGCCAGCCTTGCTCCTGAGTACTCCTCCTCCAGCAGCTGTGAGCAGCAGCACAGCTCAGCCTCTCCTTCTACCAACCCATTGGATCTTACTCCATGCAAGCCCAAGCTATGCTGTCTTGCCTTGCCAATGCCTCATATCATCCCCCAACTTGATGAGCAGACACAGGCAGGGGGAAGGGACTGCCATCCTAGGAACCGTAGGGACAAAAGTCTCTTCCAGTCTCTTGCTCTGCCTGTGGCTGTTTCCAGGGCAAGAAACAGTGGCCCTATTTGTGCACTGAACGATGCAACCAACTTCCACAGAAGTTGAGCTTCCCACTACGTATATTTCTGTGCAGGTAACAAAAGAATCAACTGTCACATTCCAGGCAATTTTTGGGAAGATTTTGCTATTCAATATTCAATATTCAAGTATACAAATTCTCATCATCCCAGGTGAGGATGTAAAAAAGTTTGATCAAACAAAAATCATTTGAACATGATGCCCTAAACCATGAGTGTGGGTTTCAGGGAACAGCTTTCAGGCACAGAGCCTCCTACTAGATTCCCTGCTGCCAACTGTGAAGAGTTTTGCTCCAGAAGGTAACAGTGACTCAGAACCTGTGACCTGGAATATCTACAAGAGAAGATGAGTCCCGGGAGATGTTCCACTGGTTTAGGGCTTCACAAATCACAGCCTCCGTGACTCGCTCCCACCAGTGGGTAAGACCCAATACAGAGGCCTGGAGATGCCCAACAGATGCATTCTCCAGTTACCACTTCCAAGTGCTGGTATGGAAGGGGTGCCCTCAGTCACTGATGTAGAGGCATCACGGATCACACAGCCAAAACTGGCCACATGATGAGCACAATCCCTCCACATCACTTCTGTGGCTGCGGTGATGCGCGGACACCTGCCGCTAATTTTACTTCTCCCAAATAACAGATATTAATTCTTTAATAATCTCCCGAGTATTTTGAAATCCAGTTTTGTTCAAAAAAAGGCAGGCAGAAGAGTTTCCTAGAGCTCTGTGTTATCATTTCTCAACACAGGACTGTCAAACCCATCTTTACACATCTCACCTCAGTGATGGCTGTCTTCTTTGGGCCCAGACCTGCAGACAAAACGGAAGAGCATCAGGAAAGTAGGGACATCAAATAAAAACCCCCAACCCAACCACCAAAACTCTGAGAAAACATGTTGCTCAATGCTTTGTCTTTTCAAGTACAGCAGCCAGCTTTAAGAGCAGCTGCTTTTACTCGGTTTTCAGCTTCACTATTGCAGGAATCCGATGGCACAGGAGTCACCCGAACAATTTCATATTCAGAAGCACAAAAATGCACATCTTTTCCCAGCAATAGTATTTCCCAGAGGCTTCAGCAGAGAGGTCTTGCAAATCTCTGCTGCCCCATTAAGCAATGGGTCCTCACTACGCTGAAGAGCTGGCTCCATGCAGAAGCCCAGAGAGACACTCCTGAAGCTGTTTTCCAGCCACTCAGAAGGCACTTGACAAACTATATTGATAATTGAATCTATTTATGGAATCCAATGTCCAAATATATCACACAAATGAACGCATCATTTATCTTTATCACCGCCTCAGGAGAAGCCACTGCTGCTCCATAACAGCCAACGGTGGAAATCAGGGTTTTGCCTCAAGCTTTTAGATATATAATCAGAGCTGGAAACACGGCCCCAAACCCTCTGACATGAGGCCATCTCCCATTTCCTAGCCTGAGTTTGTTTTTCTGAGTTTTTCCCGAGCCCAAGTTTGCAAGAAGCTCCTTAATTTCAGACAGCAGTGAGCACAGGCTCCTGTGTGGAAGGTGGGACCATGAGATCCAGCCCAGCTGGCTCCCAGAGCTACCATGAAGGATCAAGAGCTGCTGAAGAGGAGCTCCCCACACTACCCCAGCAGCCCCCCAGCACCTCCGTGTGCACAGGCCAGTTCTCAGGGGGGAGTCTCCTGCACAGAACACAAACCCAAGGGACAAGTTTAATGTACCTGTTTCCAGGTATGAGTCTGCCACTCCCTGTTCCTGTCCTACAGCATTCCTAGAGGCACAGATCCTTATCAACCCATAATCCTTCAGAAAGGGCTTAATTTTGCAAGAGACCATCGAGTGGAGTTTTGAGTTCATCTACACTCAAATTAGGTGGTAGACTTCTCTGGGGGGGAGTGGATGTCCTCTGTCTCTCCTGGCTGGAGAGCAGGAAAAGCCCTGGAGCACCCAAACCAACATCTGCTGCTTCAGCATCTCCCTGCTTTGGAGAAGGAAGAACTTTGACGGTTTACCTGTGGTACCTGTTCAACCCCCTCAAAGTGAAGCAGTGTCGCTGCTCCAGGGCTTGTTTCAGAAGGAGCCTGAGCAAGAACTTGGGCATAATTTCAGTAGCTGAAGGGGCTCCAAGAGAGCTGGAAAGGGGCTTTGGATAAGGGCCTGGAGGGATAGGACAAGGGGGAATGGATTCCCACTGCCAGAGGGCAGGGATGGATGGGATATTGGGAAGGAATTGCTCCCTGTGAAGGTGGGGAGGCCCTGGCACAGGGTGCCCAGAGCAGCTGTGGCTGCCCCTGGATCCCTGGAAGTGTCCAAGGCCAGGCTGGACAGGGCTTGGAGCAACCTGGTCTAGTTGAAGGTGTCCCTGCCCATGGCAGGGAGTAGAACAAGATGAGCTTTAAGGTCCTTTTCAACCCAAAACATTCCAAGATTCCACAATAATGGGATAACAACAACACCAGGGAAGTGTGTGACTCAGTTACGCTTTGGAAAATATTTCAGACTCTGGAAAGCAAATAAACAACAAACCCAACAAAAAACCCTTGGTGATCACAGGGGAGATGAAGCTGCTCTAGCTCAGAAGTGCTGCAGGTGTCTCACCATCCTGATCTCCACAAACTGGGCAGTCCCTCATGCGAAACAGGTCTTGTCACGTGGCACTTGGAGCTGTCTGCAGAGCACCCCCGGGCCTACAGCCCGGCCTGCGGGGCAGAGCCAGTGCGGCACGGGAGGAGTCACTTCTCGTTATTCTCTTTTAAGCAGTGTCCAACTCTTGCGTCAGGAGCAGTCACTGAAATGCCACTCCCTGTGTCGCACAATGCCATTGCAAACAGGCAGAGGGAAGTGAGCCGAGTGGGAACCCGAGGGGTGCAGAGCCAGCTCCCCTCTGTCACGCACCCAGGCTGGGTCCCCTCAGCCGAGGGGGTATCACTGACACGGGCGGGTGACACACACCACAAGCGACATGAACCCTGTCACTCCTCCAGCTCTCGGACTGCAGCAGCACGTGGCTGCTGACCACTGCGAGCTCAAACTGTGCTGAAAAATTAGTTCTTTGGCCTAAGCCAACACAATTTTGTGATTATTGAACAAAACACCTTGCAATGGCCCAGAGAGCAGGAAATAAGGTTCTGAGCGAGCATATGGCTAATGAACTTCCAGGGCACAAGCTGAAGCAGCACTTCCAGAGCACTGGGGAATCCAAAGGAGCTAATGCTGCTCCAGACCGAGCACTGAAAATCACTGGGAACGCAGCGCAGCTGAGAGCCCCGGGCCAGGGGAATGTGCTCTGCCTGCATGGCTGCCACCGTTCTCCTGCTGCACTAATCTCGTTTCTGCACTTTGTCACAATTCCAGAGCAGGAGATTATCTTTAGTTTTGTGATAATTACCACAAGCAGCTTTCATTCCCAGCTTTTAAGTGTCTGCTGCTGTACACGTACCAAATGTGGAATCAACGCCAACTGTCCACGCAAAGGAAAGGTATCAGAGGCAAGGAACTGCAGATCTCTGGGAAAAAGGATGCCTGATGTGGGCAAGAGCAACGCCAGCAAAAATTCCCTCTGCCCCCACCAGTAATAAAAAGTAATCAGCTTTAAAAAATCAACTTGTCTAGTCAGAAAATGTAAAAATCTTCCACTGGCTCCTCTGTGCATGGCACACGGCTGTGCTCAGCTCAAACAAGCTGACAGATGGCCTGGCAAAATCTGATTTAACTCCAGCTCCGGGGGTTATAGAGCCACGAGGCAGGGCTGGGGTTTGCGGGAGTGGGAGCACTGCTGCGGGAAGTTTCGACACTTAACAAGCTAATTGAAATGATTCTTATCCGATTTGGTGTGGCTTATGAGGCTGCACTCAGAAATGTGATGAGCGGCTCTGGAGGGGAAACCCTGAGATGAAACCCCAACTTTCTGCCCTGTCTCCAGTCTGTGCCTGGGCTCTGCCAGGCACTTCATGCATGCTTGACCTGCTGCCTTCAGTTCTGCTCTCATCTGTGCATGGCTTTGAGTGACCCTGTCCCCATGCTTGGGCTTCTACAGAGCCTCTGAAATAAACACTTCAGTTGTGGCATTCAGCAATTCTCATCTTGGACTTAACTTGTGTTTTTTCCATATTCACAGTCACATCAGCCATCTCCACCACTAAGCTGACACCCTGCAGGATAGGCAGGAATTTCCTCCTGGAAAGCCTCTGCACAGGAAAGGGCTTAAGTTTCAGCTCTACCAGGCAGAGAAGCAAAACCCCCACAAGGAAAGGGTGGGGAGGCCCTGGCACAGGTTGCCCAGAGGAGCTGTGGCTGCCCCATCCCTGGAAGTGTTCCAGGCCAGGTTGGATGGGACCACCTGGTCTAGTGGAAGGTATCCCTTCCACTTCCTTCAAAACCGGCTGAGGCAGGTTGACTTGCCAAAACCCTTCATCATCAAAACAGGCATTAGAGGCTTCTGTCCACCAGAAAGGAATTTCTTAAAAGGTTTACAAAAATCCAGCAGAAGCCTAATTTAAGATTATAGAATCCTAGAATATCCTGAGTAGGAAGGGACCCACAAGGACCATCAAGTCCAAGTCCAGGCCCTGCACAGACACCCCAACAATCCCACCCTGGGTATCCTTGAGAGCGGTGTCCAAATGCCCCTGGAGCTCTGGCAGCCTCGGGGCCGGGACCATTCCCTGGGGAGCCTGGGCAGTGCCCATATGATCTAATAACAAAGTTTTCTTTATAAGACAGGTCTATACACACAGATATATATTTATAAATTATAAGTATTTGACGCTTTATGATGCCTTAGAGAAGTCAAAAGAAATCTGAATAACCAGTGGACTCCTTTCTCTGATCAGAACTGCTGCTGCATCTTTACCAAAAGCTTCACTTTACTTAAGGGTTTATCTAGGATATACAGTGTTTAAGGATATACAATGTGACTGGAACTAAAAATACGTGAAAATATAAATGCTACGTAAGCTCCTTGGATGGAGGCTGCAACAGCGTGACTGCCCCAGAAATCCAGCACACCAGAGACCTGCAGTTTGCCACTCGCTCCCAGCCTGGTCTAGTGGAAGGTGTCCCTGCCCATGGCAGGGGGATGGAACTGGACGAGCTTTAAGGTCCCTTTCAACCAAAACCATTCTGGGATTCTATGAAATGCTGACAAGTTACAGACACCCCAAACGAGTGCATGTGTCTCATTTTTCAATTTCTCCATTGAGGACAAGACAATGTGACTCACCCGAGCAGCCCATTTGGATAATAAGGGGATGTGGAGACTGTAACCAGGACACTACAATTCCCTGTTCCATCAGACCCCTAACACAGACTCGCTCAGTCAATGCCTTCCAAAGGCAGAAACAAGAATGCCAAGACAAGAGCTGTGGAAGTTAAAACCTCTACACATGTATTGTTATTGAAATACAGGCAGAAAGGATGGAAATTAAATGCATCCATCAAAAGAGACAGCTGTTACTGCCTGTAAGGGACTGCCGGTGAAAACAAATTAAAATTAAGGGGGAGTTGGGGAAGGCAATTCAGCAAACCATGGAATGGGTTGGGTTGGAAGGGACCTTAAGGCTCATCTCGTTCCACCCCCTGCCATGGGCAGGGAGACCTTCCACCTGATCAGGGTGCTCTGAGCCCCCTCCAACCTGGCCTTGGACACTTCCAGGGATCCAGGGGCAGCCACAGCTGCTCTGGACAGCCTATGCCAGGGCCTCCCCACCCTCACAGGGGGGAATTTCTTTGCAATATCCCATCTAACCCTGCCCTCTGGCAGTGGGAAGCCATTCCCCTTTTTCTGTGCCTCCAGACCCTTGTCCAAAGTCCCTCTCCAGCTCTCTTGTAAGCAAGAAAACACTCCTGAACGGGGAAGCAGCCCCTGAGCCAGTGTGGCAGCCAGCTGGGCTTTCCGAGGAGCCAGCATAAGCATCAGGTTGTGTCTCAAGGCACAGGCAAAAGCAATCCCTAAATTTCTCCTCGCACTCCACACGTGTGGCTCCAGCTCCCAGAACACGGAGCAGCAGCACAGGGCAGTCCTGGGAGGGGAGAGGAGGGGACATCACAGGGAGCAGGAGCTGGCTTAGCAACCCCCCAGAGAAGGCAGCTGAGTACAACCTGCCCTTCCCAAGCACCTACTTCTAATCATTAAACATATTTTCTTCCCATAATTCAACACCATTTGATTTGGATGAGAAACATCAAGTAAGGTACAATATTAAATTAAAAATTTGGGGTTTCCCCCCTTAAGTGTGCCATCTCTTGGCAGAAAGAGCTGTAGCTGTTCTGCACCCCGGGCATGGATCACTGCTCCTGCCATCTGAGAGCTTGGAGAAATAATACAGAAATAAAGCAATCTGAGATAAATTCTGCTTGTTATGTAGAACCTACACAAAGCTTTACCACCTAAAGGTATCTATTTTTCCCTGGAGCACTGCCTGACTGACTTTTGGGATCATCCACACAAAACCAGTGCTGGCCAAACCCAGCTGACCCTCTCTACCAGCTGGTTCACCCCATTATTCATCCCCGTGCTCAGGCAAGGCTGGCTCCATCCCTATGGGCAAGCATATAGGGGGAGGAGAGACCTGGCTCTGATGCACATGCAGCACAGGTAGCTCAACATTCCTCAGGACACTTCAGCCAGCATCCAAAGTCTGGCATCTATTTGCAGCAGAAATGCTGGCAGCACCGGGCAGTATCCAAACTGGGCTACCAGGAGCAGCCAGAGATAAATAATCCCGTTTAATCCCACCTCAGCCACACCGACTTCCTCCCTGTCCCCTGCTCCTTCTTGTCACCCACATGGGCTCTGTGCCTTGTCTGAAGCACACAGGAGCCACCTTCACATAAAATGACATTTGCACACCAGGATCTGCTGCCCCAGCTCCGTGTGCTGCACTCTTCCCATGGCCTTTGTTTATCTCAGCAGAAATGCTGGGGATGGAAACAGCAAAGCTTGTACAAATAAATGGCTTGTACAAATGAAGGGAAGGGGCTTAATGCACAAGCTGGGCAGGCCGGGCCTCGGGGCACTGCTGTGGTACCTGCTGAGAGCAGTGACACAGCTGACCCCTCCTTTCCACCCCAGGCATGGACATGATCTTCCATTAAGTGGAGACAGACAGGTGCAGGGAGCCCCAGCCCTGTCTCAGCCACCCCCTCAGGTTTCTGATCCCCAGACTCCAGAAGCTGCTGCCTTGCCAGGTCCCAGGGATCAGCACTGAACCTGTATTTTACAGCCCAGCTCGGCTGATCAAAGAGAACTTCCACCTTATGGAGCATCAGTGTTGCCAGGGACTGCCACAAAAGGATGTTCTGCAATAAAGGCACCTACCAGCCTGGTTTATTTTTGGGTTTATGCAGAAACTCTTTCTGCCTCAAAAATAAATCCATTTATCCCAGCTTGAGAGGCAGGGCAGAAGCTGAAGATGCAAGCAGGGAGTTAACACATCCCTTCCTCACCATCAGCTGCAGGTGCCACCACATCCGGGGTGCAGCATCCCGGGTGCAGCCCTCCTCGGGGAGCTGAGCCAGGACATCACCACGCTGGAACGTTTCCTTGACAACTCCCCGGAAAAGCACTTACAGCGCCAAAGCCCAATTACAGTGAGGAACGAGCAGGACAAGACCAGGGAAATGAAATTCAAAAAGAACTGATTTGTTTTCTTGTTTTGGATCAGCTGCATGTAGAAAAAGGACAATTCTGGAGTGCTGAGCCCAAAGCGTGTGACACAGTGACAAAAAACAAAACAAAAATCTCATCAAGAGCAGCACACAATAGCTGCCACCCAGCAGCGGAACAGGCTGCAGCCGCTCGGCTCAGTAATTATGCAATCCAGTGGGATGTTCGGGCAAACATCTGCTCCATGGGAAAGGTGCAGCCTCTGAACACTGTGTTCCTGCTCCCTTCCACGCGCTGGTCACAGGAGGATTGTGGAGTGGAAGAACACACGCTCCGCAGCACGTCCCTCGCGGGCAGTGGGGGCAGAAAGGCAAGAGGCTCCCAAGGTCAGGCACCCAGCAGTGGCGTTGGAAACGCCAGCCTCTTCCCAGCTTCTGGTTTCTCTCTTTATTACTACCTGCACTCACAACAAAGCTTGATTAGGATTAGAGATGGCAAACATGGAGCAGGAAGTGTCACCTCAGCAGGACTGAGCCAGTTTTGCGCCTGTGACGACACCAAGGCACAGAGGTGCCGCACTAAAACCACAACGCCAATTTAGAGCAGGGCCATAAAAGGCTGAAGGGCTTTGAAGCCACATTCCTCACAATGATCCAGAAGAGCCAGAGCAACATTCAGCTGCCCTTACCTTTGTTCAAGGGTAGGATAAGCTTCAAATCCCCTACTAGCAGGTTCCAACCCACCAACTCCACTCACTCGAGCATCTCCCGCTGCCTTTCTAGCTGTGTTGCAAAACCACTGGGGACCTGAATGTAGCACATGACCCCGGGCAGCCCCTGGGACTCTTTTCTGTGTGTTCAGATGGAGTTTCCAGCTGCCACAAGGTCCCCGGGAGCCATTTCTCAAACCCAGGTCAGAGAAGCACAAGGCAGTGAAGGAATTCACTTCCCTACTTCATTTTCCAAGCATCCCCATCCCCCTGCCTGCAGACTCCTACTGAGAAGCAGGACCCAGGACCTTTACCATGTCCTCCCTATGTGCAGGGAAGGAGGCTCACCTCCATCCTCCAATATGCTGCTCTCCCAGTGCCACTAAGAGGGAGAAGCTCGACCTGACTAATCCGAGGTTACACCCTGCCTGCCACAGCCAGAACAGTTGTTCTGTCCCAAACACCCAGGGTTTCCATCGTGGCACAGCTCAGGGCTTTGGCTGCTCGGAGTTCAGTGTCAGCCCATAGCATGTCCCAGCCAGGTAGGGATTAGTGTTGCTGGAGCCTCTTCACTAGCCAAGCTCCTTTTGGAACTCGCTGGCTCTGTGAAGATACCTGCAAGGCAGGTGCCAGGCAATGGACAGGGAACTGCTAGCTGGAAAAAGGACACATTCACTGTGGGCAATCCCAAAATTTCTTATGCTGATAAATAGTACAGGATATTGTTACTGAGAGGACAAACTCCCTTTAACTAGAGCAGGAGGATGCCTTTGCACATCAGCTTGGCTCCCTTTCCAATATTCCTTCTCTGGGTATCCTGCAAAGGATCTCAGCCTGTCTGGGGGGAGCACTGGCAATGCAAAGGAATCATTCCAGCTGCTTGTAGGAGCAGCACAGCAGATACCAAGAGGGTTGGATTGCAGGCTGCACGAGACAGTGACAAACTATCGCTCCTACTTTATCTCTCAGCCCTGTCTCACAGAGGGTTTTGCATCTCTGATCCAGGAGGGATGGACCAGATTATTCATAACTTCCACCATATAAAAGTGCTTTCCTATAGGTCCTACCTCAAACAAGACTGGGCCCCTTGCTCATTCACCAGCAGGAATTACTCTAATCTAATTTAGTCTGAGTATAGAAGAATGCAACCCACGAAGATATCCACCTGCCCACATTTTCCGTTTTCTGACATTCTAAAAAACGTGTTGAAGTCCAGTTACTACAGTCAAAGAAGGTAAGGAAATCTACTTGAAGTTTCCCAATAACCACCTACCACAACACCAGGACATAGAGATGTCACCACAGTAAGCACAGCTTTAAACCTGGGAGATCCCAGCATCCCAATCAACAGCAGTCTCCAAAGGGAAAACAGCTGTTCTGTCTGCAGGCCACCCTTCACAAGACATCCCAAAGATGCACCTGATTTTTAACTAGTGGGGTATTTCCTGATTTACTTTGTAGCCAAAGCTGCTCGGCTAAATCCTCTAAGATTTAATTCCACTCTGGCTAATGTCACCTGACAGAGATTTTCTGAGGGTGCTCAAGCACTGGAGACTTGAAAGGGGATTTCAGAGCAAGGTTATGTACAACATGCGTCACTGGAGATAAAGTCCTTGTACCCAGCCTGATGGGAGCAGCCAACAACCTCCTTCACCAAACACTCCCAGGTTGCCACAGGGGCTGCTGACAACACTGCAATGTAGAGCTTTGCATCCCAACGCTGAGGACAAAGCCTGGGTGGGAAAAGAGGCAGGGACATCTCCAACTTCTACCTGTCTCAAAAACAGACGTCCAGACAAAAGCATTAGGTCACATTTCCAGATCAGTTTTTAGAGTGTGAGTTTGTGATACAGCCCTCAAAGAGCACATCCTCTGCACAATTCAGACATGGTTTTGAAGTTGACCAGGTACTACTGAAAACACACAGTTAAGAAAACATGCTCAGAAAAGCAGAGCAGTGACACATCCCTGTTTGAGAAACCAAAAGTTTGACTTGATGATCTTGCAGGTCTTTTCCAACCTTAACGGTTCCATGATTCTGTGACCTACTTCCAAATAAATCTGAGGTTTTGCTGACGTAAAAAGGAGAAATCCAAGTTCTCCAGGCTGCAGATACGGCTCATGAGCTGGTTTCTTGGCCTCATTCAAAACTCACTCCTCCAACTCTACTGCTTCTCATCAGCGTGTCCTGTGCCTGCCTGGCAGCACCTCACCACCCTTGCTGCCTGTGCCTCTCCTGCACCACCCATCCAGACCCCACCGCACAATAAAGTGAGGGCTGGCCAGCTCTTTCGGAGCAAACTCTGCTTAATCCACCCCAGCTACAGCAAATTCTTTCCTCCAGGTAGATCCAGATGGATCCTGGGCTGCATCAAAAGAACTGTGACCAGCAGGTTGAGGAAGGGGATTCTGCCCCGCTGCCCTACTCAGGTGAGACCCCACCTGCAGAACTGCCTCCAGGTCTGGGGTCCAACATCAGCAGGATACGGAGCTGCTGAAGTCCAGAGAAGGCCATGGAGGCCCTCTACTCTGAAGCTGGGGGTGTTCACCTGGACAAGGCTCCAGGGAGAGCTCAGAGCCCCTTGCAGGGCCTAAAGGGGCTCCAGGAGTGCTGGAGAGGGACTGGGGACAAGGGATGAAGGGACAGGACACAGGGAATGGCTTCCCACTGCCAGAGGGCAGGGTTAGATGGGATATTGGGAAGAAATTCTCCCCTGTGAGGGGGGGGAGGCCCTGGCACAGGCTGTCCACAGGAGCTGTGGCTGTCCCAGCCCCAGAAGTGTTCAAGCCTAAGTTGGATCAGGCTTGGAGCACCCTGGGATAGTGGAAAGTGTTCCTGCCCATGGCAGGGGGCGGAACAAGAAGAACGTTAAGGTCCCTTCCAACCCAAACTATTCTGTGATTCCATGATCCCTCCCCTCCCTGGACATGCCAACACCTCCTCTCTTCCCCAGACTGAGGGGGCTGGTACCCAGGAGGGGTCCTGAGCCTCCAGTTTTCTCCCCAAATGGGGCTCTGTGAGTAAACGTCCCCCAGAGCTGCAGCGGCTCTGGACAGACAGGTCTCTGTGCTGTCAGACTCAGGAATGATCTCCAGGTCAAAAGCTACTGACACAAGGTATGGGGAGTTGGAGGTTAAGAATAAATTTACATTATTGTTCATTACCATGTTCTTTTCTCACCGGCCTTGCTAAGGCCTTCTGCTCTCTGTGACTCAAGTGTTTTGGTCGGGTGCTCCTCCACTATTCTCACAAAGGCACCTGAACAGATGGAAGAAAACAAGCCACAGCACAACAAGCTCAAAAAATGCAGTGTGCTGCCAAAAATCGTAACTCAAAGCTTCAGCAAGAAGTCTCTCCTCTCCCTGGGATCCTGGCTGTAGCATGGCAGCTAGTGACTCACCTAGCAGCTGAAAATAAGGTACCTAAAAACAATGACATTTAAAAATATTTCTAGAGCTCTTACTAGGAAATTCAAACAGGTGAGACACACAAAGAGATAACCTGGTGCCCATGCTGGGCTACAGGGATGTCTCAGTTGTGTTACAGCAGCGATCTGGGACAGCCTCCTCCAGTGCAGGCAGCCACGAGCTCAAGGACAAGCTGGTTCTGGCACAGATCCACAGCCTGCCCCAAGCCGGGGCAGGAAAGCAGCTTCTCCAGCCCGGCCTGGAGGACTTGCACTTAGAGGCTGAGCCAGGCATTTATTACTTCTATTTAACGAAGTGCAGCAATGCACATCTATTTACTCATTTGGGAAACCAGATCTCCAGACTCTGCACAGGTACGTACCCAAACAAAGATGCAAAAGAAGAATAAGCAAAATCCAAAAGAGCACTCAGGCTCCCAAGGTGCTGCTCAGGCAGAACTGAGGCTGTTGCTGAGCGTGTTCTCCTAACCTCCTGTAGGCCCCCAGGTGCTGAGGACCCTTGCAGATTTCTGGCACTGTTTTCCCCAAGGCTGAGCACACACTTGTACCCAGCACAGCCACAAACCCCTCTGGGAACAGCACCAGTTTGGGCTGAGCTTGCACAGGGCATGAGATGTGCCTCACCCTTGGTATTCCTGCACTTGCATAGGACAGAGGAGTGGTCAAGGTCTCTCTGAAGTGATGTTGTAGTTTCAAGGATGTGTCTGATAGAAGACTCTTAATAGGTAAAGACAAGAAGTTACCTTGAACACCAGTCAGCTGGATCAGCTCTCTTCCCAGCTTTCCAAAGCCTCCAGATCTTGGGCTGTGTGTTAGGGAGCAGCTCTTCTCCAGTGAGGGAGTGGAGGAAAGGCATGCCTTAAACATACCTACAACTAAAGAATATTGAGCTCCAAACACAAGTGACCACCTCAGGAAGAGCCCAGTCTGGCTGCCCACACAGCTCATAAATGTGCATTGACATCACTTTGTAAGCTCCAGATGCAACTGGGAACAACTTCTGGTCTCCCAGGTTCTAAAACAGAGCCCTGAAACATGAACAACTTGTATCCTTCTCAGGGCTTTACTCAGTATCTGCCCAACGCAAGGAACAACCTGGGATGCCATATGAATCACAGAATCATTGAGGTTGGAAAAGACCTCCAAGATCATCAAGCCCAACCTTTGACTGAAACTCATCAAGGCAAAGTGCCATTTCTACTTGTTTTTTGAACACTTCTAGGGATGGCGTCTCCACCAGTGTCCTGGGTAGCCTGTTTCAAGGCCTGACCAATCTTTCAGTGAAGAAATTTTCCCAGTGTCCAACCTGAACCTCCCCTGGGCCACCTTGTGGCCTTTTCCTCTTTCCTGTCCCTGTTCCCTGGGAGCAGAGCCCGATACCTCCCGGCTGCCCCCTCCTGTCAGGGAGTTGTGCAGAGCCACAAGGTCCCCCCTGAGCCTCCTTTTCTCCAGGCTGAGCCCCCCAGCTCCCCCAGTTGCTTCTGGTGCTCCAGCCCCTTCCCCAGCTCTGTTCCCTTCTCTGGACACGCTCCAGCCCCTCAATGTCTTTCTTGTTGTGAGGGGCCCAAAACTGACCCCAGGATTTGAGGTGGGGCCTCAGCAGTGCCCAGCACAGGGGCATGGTCACTGCTCCCATCCTGCTGGCCACACAACTCAAGCCAGCAGCATGGAGTGAACCTCAGCTTAACATTTCTGGGCTATACAGAAGAACCTCATGAGTTCCTTAACACTGTTTACTAAGACTTCAATAAAACAAGAAACGAATTTGTTCCCCTGAACCAGAACACAAGTTTGGATCAGCCAAACACACACTGCCACTGACCTGCGAAAGAAGGGGAAACAGCACAATCTGCTCCTGTGTTTGGACAGAAACAGAAGCCATAGCCAGGCACACTGACATCAAATATTCCCTCAGAAAAGCATCTCCAGGAGGACAACCCAGCTGTGTGCTCAGGCTTCTCCTCCCAACCACCGGGCTTTCTGGTTTATGGTGGTGGTTGTGGGGAGGCAGGAAGAGACAGAGGTGTGTGGCGATGCTGGCCAACATTTGCACAACACTTCTCAGTGGGGAATGAAGGATACCTCAGGCTGACACGGGCAATCTCATGGCTTAAGGTCTACATTTCCTGGCTCCCAATCCAGTAGTCTCCTTCCAAACCATATGGCTTAAGCCTACAGCTCTGTCCCCACCAAGCAGTGGGGCTCCTCAGCCACACTGAGGAAGCCAAGCAGGTTTGAGCGGGGGAGTTCTTTTCACAAAGCACAGCAGAAGGGCAGTTGGAAGGCTCAGAGCAGCCGGGAGCTGAAGGCTGTCCGTGGGAAGAGGAGAAGGCAGGTGTGATGAAGCAGAACCATCCTGCAGGTACTGCGGCCCCTTTTAAGGATGGGCCTGACCAAGCTCTGCAGTTTTGGATGGGGCATCTTGGCTTCCTCTCCACCAAAATGGGTGCATTGGTTTTGACAGAATTTAAAGGCGAGTCATAAGGCAAAGGAGGTTTGGAGACTCTTTTCTTGTCAAGTCAAAAGCAGGAGCTCTAATAGAAAACATGAAGTACCAGGCAGCACTTGCTACTTCTGCCTGCAACACACTCCTTTTTCCTTTAGATGAGCAGCTGCCATTCAGACACATCCCTCCCTCCCACAGGTCTTGAATTAAGTCATTTTTCACCCCACCTCACCCTAACTGATTTTTTACCCCACTTCACAGCAAAACTTGCATTTAAATTTCATTTCTTCAGCTGCTGTAAAAACCCACCTTGTTTCCCTAGGTTACAGTTTGCTCTTCATGCTGGGCACTCCCAGCCTCCTTGCACTCCCAGTTTTCAGTTTAGAAAAGATTAAAAATAAATCCAATCTTTGTGTTTTAAAACCTGGGAGTTCAGGAAGCCACAGTATCTAAGATAGTTATAAACCTTAAATCTCACCTCCTGTGGAAGCTTGTGCATTGCCATCCCATCCATACAAAACCAGAGCCTGCACATATTAAACCAAGTTCCTTCCAAATTGCCACGTTTCTCATTTTCTTTAATAAGCATTTTCTGGCATTATCAGTCCACAAGCCACTTGCTCAAAAGAGTGTCCCAGATAGTTAATCCACCAGTGACTCCTGCCCAATACAGAAATGAAAACAAACATCCAGCCCTCTGAGACTACAGAAAAGAAAGACTATGTCAGCAATTCTCTACCATCAAAATTAATTTAAGCCTGAAGAGATGCTGGGTTGAGAAGTGTCTTGGAATTAAAAAAACCCATATGCATATCAATCAGTATGAGACTGCAGCCTCACCTTGAGTTCTGGGGGCACTTTGGGCACGACGAGATCAGAAGGATCCAAAGCTGGTGGAGAGTGTCCAAAGGAGGGACACGGAGCTGGGGAAGGGTCTGAGGAGCGGCTGAGGGCACTTGGCTCCTTCAGCCGGAGCAGAGGACACTGAGGGGAGGCTCCTCGGGGGCTGCAGCTCCTCCCGAGGGGAGGCGGAGGGGCAGGGGCTGAGCTCTGCTCTGGGACAGGGACAGGAGCCCAGGGAAGGGCTGGAGCTGTGTCAGGCCTTGGGATGGATCTCAGGGAAAGGTTCTTCCCCCCGAGGGTGCTGGGCACTGCCCAGGCTCCCCAGGGAATGGTCCCGGCCCCGAGGCTGCCAGAGCTCCAGGAGCGTTTGGACACCGCTGCCAGGGATGCCCAGGGTGGGATTGTTGGGGGGTCTGTGCAGGGCCTGGAGTTGGACTTGATCCTTGTGGGTCCCTTCCAGCTCTGGATATTACAGCAATCTATGAAAAGCTACAAAATGCAACACAATATCCAACTCCTGAAAAACTTCATTGTCTTGTAATGTAAGTCAGAATTACAGGGGAAAAAACATTACATTAAGCAAAGGCAATTGTTAACCTTCCAGATTTCAGCTCTTATCACTGAACAAACCGTCCTTACCAACCACAGAAACCACCCCATAACATGTGCTATTTAAACCCCCAAATAACCCCCACCTGTTAGGCAAGAGTGAAACCCAAGGCCTTATTTCTGAATTCCACCTCAGCAAGTGTCTGTAACTGAGGATGTCATTAACAGTGACAAGCACAGCTTTGAGACTTCACCTTCATTTTCTGCTCTCTCTATTCCAGCTTTGAAGTCAGGGACTATTTTACATCTCTACAGTTTGCATTTCTGCCAGCAAATGCTCTGCGCATTTTGTACACTGCCCCCGTCAACACACAGCCAGCCAGATGGAGAGAGAGGCACACAACACGTACAGAGAGGAGGAAAACTGTCATTTTGCAGATGACACCCAGTTAAAAGTGACATTTAAAGAGAAGACAAGCGGTTTCAGGTATTACATCTGCCCTCTCGGCTGCATGTGGGACTGAGCACACCACCCCTTCATCCTGGCACAGAGATGCAGAAACAGCTATACTGACAGAAACTGCAGAATCAAGAATGCAGAGAGTTCCACATCAGCATCCAAGTGGAGTGACTGTGACTGCTGAAGTGCCATCAGCACAGTCAGGGAAGGAGCACTCAGACAGAGGAGGATTTTAGCCAGCTCCCTCCCTTGGAAAAATGCAATAATGGACAATTTTATACTGAAAAATCCACAAAATCTGGTCCATCAGATGTGCAGAGAAACTACAGAAAGAGAAACTACTGCAGCATCTTTGTCCTCAGCTGCTGCATCCTGCTCAAAGCAGAGGCTTTGGCAATATCGCCTTGTGTCTTAGCCCAGGTCACAGAATGTGCCAAACATGACACGGCAGCACAAAGATGGGCATATCTTCCCCGATTTTTTAGAGCAGTTAACTAAGTCCATCACTTTTGCCTTACAGAGGACTCTTCCCTCTGCACCCGTTAACCCACGTGGTAAACGCCATCAGTGTCACAAAGCCAGGGTGAGCTCCAGTTCCCAACCCTACACTGGGAAGAGAGCTGCACATTCTATGGGAAGACCCAACCAGTGGCCATGGCAGGTTCCAGCTCATCACTTTCATTTTACTTTGTACAATGCACACGTGTGTTTCTAGGCCTTATGCCAAGCCTGAGGTCTTTCTTCAATCCCTCGGTTTTTCAGGACCTCAAGTAAAATCAATGGACATCAGAGGTGACAACTGACTGAAGTTGGGCTGTCCCCTCTGTAGGATCCACTTCGGACAAAGTGGTAACAAAACCGAGCAGGCTCCAAGGGCAGAAACCAGCCATGTCCCATCTCAGCTGTTGTGATTCCCAAGATTTTATCAACTCTGTTGACAAAGCAGGATACACCACTGTTGGTGACTGAGGTCACCTGAACTCTGCCAGAGGTCACAAATGTTTGCACAACGCTCTCAGGCACTTGGTGGGATTCCTGGGGTTCTCCTATGTGAGGCCATGAGCTGGACTCAATGATCCTAGTGGGTCCCTTCCAACCCAGGAGTTTCTATGACTCTATGGTTTCCGGCACTGCGGTCTGCTGGGAGCCTCACAGGACTTAGGAGATGAGTCTTGAGCTTCAAAAGGACTTCACAAAACCTCTCAAAACTTACCAATTACATAAAAATACTCAAGTGCTCTGAACCCTTCGTGAGCTGTATCAATGCACCAACCCCAATTGCTCCCACTCAAGTTGCTCAAATTGGTGCCAAGTGGCCTGAATTACCTGTGCTCAGACAGCCCTGAATGAGATGAAAATCCATACACAGCTGTTCTGAGCCAACTCCATCACTGGAGGGCTGACAGGACCAGCACTGAACAGCATCTGAAGCAGTGCTGTGACTGTACTACTGCCCAACGACAACTGGAGAAAAACCAGGTAAATTCCTAGAGCTCAGGAGGATGCTGTTAACTTGCCCTTTAAACAGAATCACAGTTCCATCCACAAATCAGGAATTCCACCCTAAAAAATAATTGAAATAATTGAATTACATCACCTTGAAGTCATTCATCTCATGCACAGAAACAAGACTGTTCTGCCATACTGTTGGAGAGCTATATTTGATTTTTTTGGTAGGTAATAAACAGGTGGAGAAGCCTCTCAAGGTCACAGGATGCTCCACAGGTTGACAGCAGCAAGATGAAGGTGGTCCCCCCTCATCATCACCCTGCAGCACACGTGGCCAGGATGTTCTCCCATCCCACAGGAAAGGGAGAAGGGAAAGCAGATTAAGGTGACCTACATTACTCCTGCTTTAAATACACAGGAGAATTGCTTTTATTCTACCTGCCTCATTCCTCCCTGGCCTTCCTGTCCCTCATAGGGTTGGCAAGACCCCTCTGCCCAGGTGGGATGTGCAGGTGGGGTGAATCCAGCCTTAACCAGGGAGGCAGAAAGCAAGTTTGGGCATCAAGCCTGAATTCCCAAGAGACTGACTTTGCAAACAATGCTCTTTCAAATGGAGACGACACATGTTTCTGTGTCAGTCCTCAACTCCATCAAGTTGCACTTCACCAGTCTCGGTGGTTGTTTCAGCCAGAGGAAGTCTGGACCTTCACTTACTTAGGGTGACAGAATATAAAGCAGCAACTGAGAGCAGCAAACTCCAAGGGAAAGAAAAGTCTAACTAGCAATTTAAACAACATCTTGTCAGGCAGCAAATGAGCAGGCAAAATAATCTTGACTAATTCGACTCTTGCAGAAGCACAACATGGTCCCCAGCACAGTCTGGCACATCCAAGACACCCATTTTGAAGGGCAGCATCCCGATGTGCCCAAAGTTTGGGTCACGCTAAGGACAGGCTTCCAACACCAGCCCTGCTAAATGACTGTGAACTCAGGTCCCTGGCCCCTAAAGCAGCAGAACTCTTCTCCTACGGAAAAAACACAGAATAGCTGGGGAATTACTCTGATTTACTAAATTCAGTGAAGGAGTAGAGACCCGACTGCCTCCCAGCCCAGCACTCCCTTCCTCTGGTGAGCTGCATTTTCTCCAGGAGATTGCTCAGGTCAAAGCGCTACCAGATCTTCTGGAAAAGAAATTAGGAGGTGTCTGCCATGGTACAGGAACGCAGACAAGTTGAATGTGAAGAGTCAGCAGTTTGACAGAGCTTTGTCTGAAAAAGCATTACTGAGTTTAAATGAAGAGTTAACAGCTGCTGTGCCTAAATGGACCCTCAGAGCACAAAAACTCATTTTGCAGGAGCCACCAAGACCCATGCAAGAGCTCCCATAGGAGAGCAGAAGCAGGAAAGCTCTAACAGTGGCAACTGGAGCACCTGGAAGAAGATGAACCAAACCTCATTCCCCTGCGTGGCTGGCGAGGTGGAACGTTGTGCAGTAAAGTGAAAAGCAGCGTCTGAGCTCTGTGGAGTCTGACCGAGCTCCCCACCAGCCACGGCGCCAGTGGCACCGTCCCAGCAGCGCTGCTATGTTTTAATGACCACAAACAAGGCAAAGCTGCCCTCGTCTTGTAATCCATTAATTCCTCCCAGTTCAGGAGACTGAGCTATTTCACCCAGAACAAAGACAGGAGCTGCTGCCTGTGCTGTTCCCATGCTCGGCTAATCTCCAGGCCCTTTCAGTCATGGACGTAGATCTGCCCAGGCTGGTCTTGTGACAAACCCTGGGCCATGACCTGGTTCCCTTTCCTGGATCAAGGAGTGCCTTGGGCAGCAGGAGCAGCTACAGTTGTGCTCCTGGAATGTGGGCCCTTGCCTTTCAAGCACTCCTCATGCAAAAGGCAGGTCTCCAACAATGAAGGCAAACAGCTGGTTTACAACTTCTCTTTTCTCCCAGGAAGTCCGTCCCACCCTCTCTCGTAGCAATTTCTGCAAAGAGAACACGCAGATTCTGCCGATTACAGAGGAGGTGAGGGCTGGGTCCCCTTCATGAGTCTGCAAAGCATTTACACTCCTCACACTGAATGCAAACCACACAGGCAGTGCTTGGACACAGCAAAGTTTGTTTCCTGCAACTCCAGATCCAAAGTTGAGCAGTTATCCAGAGGGGCAGCACTTCTCATAGGCATCTGCCAGAGGTGCCACTGTAAAGAACATGCCAGCTTCACACTGTAAAAGAACACTGCTCTTCTTCACATGCGGTTTATTCCAGCCTGCTTCTGTGTTACAGTAAATATTTAAGAGAACCCTTCACATCACACACTGACTCCCTAGTTGTACGCATTTATGTTTTTTTCAATAGAATTAGGAAAAAGCAGTAGGCTTGCTGTAGCTGAAAGCTTGCAGCTTTCAAAGAAAGCTGGAAGAGAAGCAAAGGGACTCGCAGCCTCTCCCCAGAGCTGTGAGATACAAACACGTCATGGTAAGTGGTGACTGGTGGCATGGGCAGGGCTGGGAACACTGGGGCAACCCAGCACATTGTCAGCTTCAGATTTCCTCCCCACCACAGCATGTCCTCTGACTCAGCCCAGTAATTCACCACAAGCCAGTGCCAAAACCCACACGTAAGCTGGGGAAGCCACAAGAACGCCCCATGGAAGACGATGACACTTAATTAAGGGCTGAAAGCATTTTCTGCTAAATATGTGGCTGAGGAGACAAAGTAACAGAAAAGCTGCTCTAATCACTTTTAGCTTTTTAATTACAAAAATGCTTTCCAGAAAGTCTGGAGGTTAACCCAGCTATTGGCATCACTGAAAAAGTCAAACAAACAAGTGCCAGGCTGCTTAGGAACTGAGTATTTCAAAGACCTATCTAAGAAGGAAAAGCCCCAACCTCACCTTATGATCACTGGCTTGTGCAGGGCTCTTGGAGAAGCCAGGCTCCTGTCTAGGGACTCAGTCTGCCTGTTCTCCCCAGAGGAGGTGGAGAGCCTGGGAAAGCCAGCAGCTGCTTTCCCTTTGGTACACGCCCCCCCAGGCAGGCAGGTGAGCAATGCTGGGCTCTGCCGAGGTTTGTGCTGATGGGGATCAAAACCAAACACACTTTAGACAGGCCACAAGTTCGGTTTTTCACATGAGCCTCTTCTTTCTTGTGCTTTTGTTTCATTTCAGCATTGAACAACCTTTGGCTTCCAGGCCCTCGCAGTGCCTTGATTTCCCTCTCTGCTGTGCTCATGTCCTTTCCTGGCTGTGAGTGCATTCCCGTGGTGGAACAGCCGGCGACAGGGACTCAGCACGGCACATGTCCCCATCCCAGCATTAGAGGAAAACACAAGTGGCTGCACAGGCACCCTCAGCCAGCAGCAAACACCCAGACTATGCTTGGCCAGGAATTCTGCTTTGCCAAAGGCTTACAGAACACAACAGTACTTTTCTCCTTTGAGCTCCTGCACTCACCATGGATTTAGAAACGGTGAATTACCACAGATGTGTGTCTATCTATCTACCAATAAGTACTTACAGGGAATCCACACCACACAACTAGCGCTTTGCACCTGCACACTGCTTAAAAATAGCTTCTGCCTGGCCCCACAGACATGACCAGACAATCGATGTGTTTAAAAAATTATGTTATTGGGCACATTCATGAGGTGACCTGGCTTGTAGGCCCGGGAGATGGGTCAAGGACAGCAACATTGTCACTGGCTTATCAAACAAATCAGAGTGGACTACCAGAGATCTTGGTTAGAGACTTGGAAAGACTTAATGGGAAAGGAAGTACCTCACCTTGGCACCTGCTGTTCTGCTGCTATTTATGAGTTTCAAGGCCAATCTGGATGGGGCTTGGAGCACCCTGGTCTGGTGGAAGGTGTCCCCACCCATAGTAGAGGGTTGGAATGAGATGGTCCCTTCCCACCCAAACCATTCTTTGATCCTGTGATTCAAACATTCTGAGTCACTTCTCTCCCACCATAAGCATCTTGGAGAAAAGGAGGTGCCAAGGCCTGTGTGTCAAACCAGAGTTTCCCAAAACTGGCAGCCTGCTCCAATACCTGATGCCCCCACTGTCTTCCCTGGGACCCATGGGATCAGACCATCTGGGGAAGGCAGGATCTGCTTTGGCTCCCACTTTCCTGCAGCCAGGATGCCAGAGGGAGCATCTCCCGCTAGTAACATGGCCAGCAGCTCCCTCCCCATGCTCCACACGGGAGCATTGAGCGTTCACTTCCACCTAAACAAAGCCAACCCTCCTTGCACTGGGATCAGCAAACATTTCCCCTTCCCACTCCACTTCTGACATTCCCCAGTGCAGTGCAAAAGGTGCACTGGTTTCTGCTTTTTGAGTCACAAGTTAATGACCCCCACTTAACACCTGCAGTTCCCATATACACACATGAACTGATCTCATACCAATAGGTCCCAGCAAGGATATGGTACCGCATCCATGTCGGGAGTGAGGCACCTGCCAGGCCTCAAGAGATTAATCATAGTACATGGGACTACGCTTGGCAGCCCAAAAGGATGGACGAGAATAATCAAACACTGACAAAGCTGAAGCAGCAAGTGATGAGAAGGGCTCTCAAGTCTTTGTCAGGGTATCACACAGCCACAGCAGGACTATTTCTGGAGTCAACTGGTGCTAACTGAAAGATGTGTCCATGAAGGAAGAGAGTGCTGGAATTCCTGCAGCTGATTTTCAGGCTATAACCACCTTATATGGGAAAACCATATTTATTAAGATTGTGCATCTGGCAAGAGCCCATAATGGTCATGTCAGTGAATCACTTCAATAATAGTTCCCAAATTATACATTGTTCATACTGAATCCACTCAGGTCGTTCCCAGAGGAGCTCTTCCAGAGAGGCCCATGCACCTCCCAAGTGGGATGAGGCAGTGGCAGTTCTGCCAGCCTCGGCCCCAGCAGTGGTGGAATGGGCTGTTCTGTACAGGTCAATGACAAATGCTGGTTAACAAAAATGAGACTAATCATTCCCCGTCCTGTGTATTCTCGGGGACTTGTTCTCCAGCCTGCCCTGACACCAATACAGGCGGGCTCAGCATCCTTTGGGCAGCGCACACATCTCCCTGCTGTACACACTGCCCTTCCCAGCTCCCAGGCTCCATCATCCCAGTTTCCCTGTGTGCTTCCAGCCGATTCATACTTTAAAGAACAATTAATTTGCCAGAGCAGCCTGAATTCTATTTTCATTGCCTTCCTCCCTCCCTGCAGCTGAGCTGTGACTTATTGACTGTGAAGTAACTGCAGGGTCTTTAAGAGTTCAGGGTGCAGGGTGTTTTTCTGCCTGTTCCTGCCTGGCTGACTCCCTCTGTAATCATCTTCGCCAGCACCATTTCACGGCACAGAGGCATGTGACATCCAACTAAGCTGTGAACCATAATCATGCTGGGGATGATGTTTACATTTGATTTTTCCTCAAGCTGATAAGCTCTCTTCAATTTCCCCTCTCCATCGAGTTGGTATGAGTTGAACTGCTTATGCCCCACAGGGTGGAATTCTTCTCTTATCTCTAATCTGCTCACTGAAAAAATTGCTTCCAGCAACCCTTCAAAAGTCACTTCAAAGTTATCACTGCTAAGAGGGAAGAGCTGCAATCCTGTTCCTGGGCTGTCGCAATCAACGCTTTTCAGAGACAGCCACGCAGGTGCCACCAGCACACAGCACACCTGGCTGGGGCCGGGATCTTCATTGTGCCCCTTCAGCCTGAGGTACAGAGAGACAGCCGTCCAACAAGAGTGTAAATCCTTGTTAAATCATTTCGGCTCCCTAAAGCATTAGAATCCAGCCTTGAAGAGCACATTGTAGGCTTCTGCCCCAGCTCTGGACCATAAGTGATTGGCAGACTGCAACCTGTGTAATAGGAGACCTGACCAATGGAAAAAAATCCAACAACTTTACTTCCCCATTGGACTGAGAATTCCCACTTTAGAAGATGGTGGAGGCCAGTTCTGTTGTCCAACAGTTGGACAGTGCCAGTTCTTTTGTAGTAACAGCTCTTCCATAACTCGACCATCCTTGGATAAAAGGTTTCCAGACCCTGTGTCTCCAGACTGCACCTGGCTAGAGGAACGGTGATGCGCCATTTGCTTGCCCAACCATCCCTGTACCTCCCCACACCACTTCTGCTCCTGCCCACAGCTCACCAGAACCCTGGAGCAGTCCCTTACACTCCCTGCAGTCCCTCCCCAGGGCATGAGGGTACAGATTCAGGGGGAAGGCACAGCAAGTATCTGCACCCATTAGATTTTAAAACTCCCTTTTCAACTAGTTGGTCACAAAACATTTTAAAACTTTGAAGCCAAGGTCTCAGGAAGGGACAAATTGGGTCTGTGTGCTCATGAATGAGCACAGCCCTGCTGCTGGCAGTAAGTGAGGTTTTCTCCCTTAAAGCATGAGATTTCCAAAAGTTCCCTTCAGAACACTCTGTACCTTAAGTCAACCTACTGCCAAGGTCTCACTGACTTCCAGCCCTTCTCCATGCAGTTTTACTCCTGTGCCAAACTGGTAATTTTTCTATAATTACTGAGGGTTGGGGAGGGTCTGTGCTGGCCTGACCCACAGTCTGGATTAACCCCTCCACGTTGTTCAGGCAGAGCACAGCACCCAGCTGCCTCCTCTCCAGCCAGGCAGCAGGTTTCACCTACACTGGTGATCCTTCATCAAGAGCACATGCAGAGCAGTGAGCACAAGGGGAGCAGCACAAAGCACCCGTGTAGGTGGGTCATGGGCACTTCAACACTTCCATACAGCAGCAAAGGCATACGGGATGTTACAGGGATTTGTCACCCAGTTCAGACCACGGAGCACAGTGACAACCCCAGACCCGCAGAACAGCCCACCCCGTGCAGGTGCAGCTGTGCCTTCCCACAGCCCACCAAAGGCCACCTCCATCCCCCGGGGTTTGCTCTTCTCCAGCAAAAACTCATTTGCCGTTGTGCACATTGTCCCCAGCCCTCCGGGAGCTCCAGCTGCAAGTGCGGCTGAGGCCAAGTGACACAATTTGGACGCTACCCAAGTGAGGAGTAAGCAACTTGACTTGAGAAATCAAAGCATCGGTGAGATTACTGGCTCTGTTTCATCTTTTTTACTATCAGCGTAAGGTAAGACAGCCTACAGGTTCATAAATTCAGATTTACCTGCTCACGGAAGAAGAAAAATACATGCTCCCTGCTTAAACCCTTCCTGAGCAACAGTCTCCGTAGACACTTTGCCTAGTCCTGAGCAATAACCCTCTACCCTCCCCAAAAAACAGAAAGGTGACTGAGAAATTAGAAGGACAAATGGTATTTTAATTGTTCATTGGTGTCCCTGCCCAGGGCAGAAGGGTGGAACAAGATGGGCTTGAAGGTCCCTTCCAGCCCAAACTGTTCTGTGACTCTGATCAGCAAGAGGTTTCTCTCACTCCCTCAGCATCACCAGCCAGTGCTGGGAGAACACTCCCAAAAAGAGGTCGAAGTGTGTGTGGGAGCACGGCAAACAGCCTTGGGAAGGCAGGCTGCAGGCTGCCAGCCCCTGCATTTCCTTGCAGCACTGAGGAACTGCAGCAGGACGGCTGGGGACAGCTTCCCTCAGCCTAAACCTCGGCACCTTACCCAAAGTCACACACTACACCCACACCCCCAGCGTGGCAGATGACATCTGCGAAACGAGCACGGCTTCCACCGTAATTAGCTGGTTCTCAGAAGATCTAATGATGCTCATTTAAAGGCCTGACGACACGGAGATCGCTGTCATCACACAGCCAAACCCACTGAGCACCCCGGACTCCCGCAGGTGCGCGGAGCTCCGCGTCGGGCCCGCGGAGGAACGTGTCAGCCCGGCAGCAGCGGGGCTGAACATCACGAGCACAGCTCAACATCACAAGCACGGCTCAGCCAGCAATCCTGAGGCTGTTAATGAACCAGAAATAATTAGGCAGCAGCGGAGGCGGGGGCAGGTCTTCAGGCACAGCCCCATGGATCCATCCTGCCACTCAGAAACCCCAAACCTTCCGCTAATGCCGCTGCCGGGCTCGGGCTCGCTCTGGGCCCTAGCAAATGGGCCCCCTCCGGCGGGAGGGACCCCGATCGGCGGCAAAGCCCCCGCCCCCGCTGCCAGGGTCTGCCCGGCTCTCCGACCAACCCCTCCACCCCGACCCTGTGATCTCCGGGGAGCGAGCCCCGAGAGGGGACGGGGCACGACGGCCTCGTCACGGCCCTCCAGGCCAACCCGGGGCCGGTTCCGGGGCTGGGAGCAGTTCCGGAGGCGGACAGCCTGCGCCCCGCAGGGTGGTCCGGGGGTTGCCGCTGCCCCTCGCAGCTCCGAGACTCCCGACGGCAGAGAAGGGGGAGCCCCATCCCGGTGTCCCGGGAGTCCCGGGCCGGGGGCGGAACCATCGCGGGGCCGGGGGAGAAGAGGGGAAGGGAAGCAGCAGTTGGACGGGACCACGCGGTGTCTGGGGGGGCGCACTCCGGGGAGGGGGGGGCTGGACCGAACCACTCCGGGTGCCTCGCGGGGGGGCCCGGCCGGGGTTACGGCTGGGCTCAACCACTCCGAGCCGGCGAGACAAGGGGACACGCCGGGCCTCGGCCGGGTGGGGGACAGCCAGGGGCGGCCCCCGGTGCTCGCGGCGCGTTACCTCCTGACGCGTCCGGTCCCCCCACGCCGGCCTCCGGAGTGATGGCACCGGCACCCGCCGCGGCCGAGCCCTCCGCCTCCTCAGGCACCTCCAGCTCCATGGCGGCCGCGGGCAGGCGCAGCCCCGGGGCAAGACAGGCCCCGGACAGGCCAGCGCCCGCCGCCGCGCTCCTCCCGGGTACCGGCCGCGGCGCGGGGGACCCTGGGAGCGCCGCGGACCATAGAACGCGGGTGGCGCCGCGGCCAGACACGCCCCGATCAGTGCCGGAAGCACAGCGGGGCTCTTCCGCCGGGGTTAATTGCGATGCGGCGGAGGGCTGTCGCGATAACCGGCGGGCTGTGGGATTCGACGGGGGAGGATAAGGGAGGCCGCAGAAACTCCCGCCGCTCCCTCACGGTGCGGCGGCCGCGACACCCCCCGTGGAGGGGGAAACACCACAGTATCGAGGGGCGGGGCCTGCGGTCACCATGGCATCGGGGCGGGGCTCCTCTGGGGCGGGATCTGCCTGGAGTTGCTATAGCAGTGGAGGCGGGGTTCCCGGGGCGGGGAGTCTGTCGGTCGCCATGGCAGCGGGGGCGTGGCCTGTGGGGTGGCAATGCAGCAGGGGCGTGGTTCAGGTGGAGGGGCGGGGCTCTGATGGGGGCGTGGCCAGCCCTGCTCGACAGACCTCGCGCCCTCCGGTCCGGCGCGGCCGGGTTCGTGCCGTGCTGCCCCCGCTGGACCGGGGCCCTCCAGGGGCCTTCCCGGTGCTGGGCGCCGCCCACCTGTCCCCCCCATCTCTGGGAACTCCCGGTAGCCGCACAATCCGCTGGTCTAGACCGGGCCTGCCGTGCACCGGCACCCGGACACGCTCCCTCCCCCCTGCGCGGCCCCGGCGCCGTTCAGCGCCGTCGGTTCCCAGCCCGGGCCGGGGCCCGGCTCCTCCCGGCCCCGAGGCACCATCTAGTGGCGCCGCCCGGCCTGGGCCCGGGTCAGCGCCGGGGCGCGGGTCAGCCCGGGCCGGCCTCGCCGGTTCTCCGGGCCCCGGGGCCACGCGTGTTCCAGACGGGCAGCCAGGAGGCAGCGCTGGAGCCACCGGCACTAATGAGGCTTCTCGGCGGCGCCGGCCACCGCCAGAGGGGCTCCCGACTGCGGCTGGTCCTGGGGAGCGGCGGGAGCTGCTCCAGGCTCCCGGCGGGGCTCGGCCGGGAGCAGCCGGTGCCGAGGAGCGAGCGGAGGGGCACGCGGCGGCATGGCCCCAGCTCCGGGGTGGCGGCTGCGGGCCGGGGGCTTCCGCAGGAACTGGTCCCCACACACCGCCTCGGCGCTGGGCTGGGAGCGGTACCGGCCCCGGCGGGAGGCGGAGAGCCACGGCGTGGACCTGATCGCTGTCACCGCAGGAAGGCGGCCCCGCGGGACGAGGGATGACGGGGGGCTGGTCCCCAGGTGCGGACAGGGGCAAGGGAAGGGGAGGACAGGGGGCAACAGCCATCACCAGCTTCCCCAGCCATCACAGGCATCCCCAGGCTGGGCCCCGTGTCTGTCCCCTCTTGGGGCAATGGGTGACGCTGGGAGGGTTTGAGAGTCTGGGGCAAAGTCCCAACGCTTCCCTGCACAGGGCAGGGATTGGGGGGGGAGGAGCCCCTATCTTCGGGCACCGCCACCACCAGCATCCTGTGAGCCTGTGCCGGTGCAGCGCTGGGAGGGCGGTGAGTGTTAGGTGGCTGAGCCACCGTCACGGTGGAGGACACCAGGGACAGCCCTCCGGGAGACCTGCTGTGCCCGGGAAGCTGCCCCGGGACCCCCTTCCTGCTCCTTCCCCGCTGCAGGCAGAGTCTGGGCTACAAAGGGTTACGCAAGGCACCCTGGAGTGACACCACTGCCACCAGCCCGGGAGCTCAGCTCCTTCCTGGTCGGATCCCAGGCTCGGTGAGTGCCTAACTCTGTCCCCCGGGATCTGTCGGCCGTGCTTTCTGGCTTTCAGTTGTGCTTTCGCCTGGGGAACCGGCCATGCTTTGTCCCTCTCTGGGTGGCTTCAGAGCGCAGTGACCTTCCTAGAGTTCTGCTCCATAGCAGGGAGATACCCCGGAGGATCACAACTCCACGCCCTAGGACTGGAGGATGTGCCTCGCTGCTGCTGATTTACACTCGGTCTGGAGCAGCCCTTCCAGAGACCTTTTCCCGGAGCAGGGGGTCGGGATCAGCCCATCACTCTGTGGGTTGGGTTGGGGTAGAGCAGCCTCTGGAGGGATTCGGGACCTCGGTGCTGCACGGCCAGGACCAGACAAGCGACGAGTGGTTTTGCAGCACTGGCTGAGAGCAGGGACCTCGCTGATCCCAGGAAGGCTTTGAGGTTCTCAGGACCCCTATCAGGGGAGGGGGGGAAGGTGGGAAACATTATGGGTGTTGGGGTTGGCTGTGTGCACGGCTGGGGTGGACAGTGTGTGTCCAATAAATGATCTGCCGACTCGTGGCAGTCCCCATGGCAGGCATTGTTGGTGGCGTCAGCCGGGGCCAGGCACAGCCCCGAGCTGGGGACCTGGCAGTGGGATGAGCTGCCCCAGCACAGCTCGGCTTTGTTTGGCTTCAAAACCCTTGGGAGGTGCTGCCACGGTCCATGTGTGGGGCGGTGTGGGGCTCCCAGTGCTGCCGGTGCCCGGTGCTGGGTGTGTTGGGCTGGGCCATGGTCAGCTCTGCCCAGATACTGCCTCTCCCTGCGGGGCCATTCCAGGTGCAGGCTGGTTTCTGTCGGAAACCGGCTGAGCCGGCTCCTCCTGCTGCCAGCCTCGGCCTTTGGCTGGTGCAGGCCCTACGCCAGGTCTTGGAGGGAGGCTGGGGACAGGGACAGGGGCTTGGCGGCACCGTGGGCGCACTGCCTGTGCCGCTGGTGACATGGGAGCTGCTGCCATCCCCATACTGCCCCAGCCACTGCCCAGGGAGAGCAACGGGCAGCAATGGAATGCAGGTTTGTGGCCAGTTTGTGGCACCCTGGTGATGGGACAGTAGTGGGACCCAGCTGGTGACAATGAGAGACTGTGTTGGGTGGCATCAGGGGTGGCCCTGGCACAGCAGATGTCACCACGCTGGGGAGGGGGATGATCTGGCTGCTTCAGGTTGGTGTCTCTTGGACCTATAGCTCTCACCATGTCACCTGTGGGTGTCCAGGGAACATGAACAACACTGGTGACACAGCTGAAACCACCCCAATGCCACACTGGGGTCCTGCCCAGCCCCAGCTACCCCCTGGTCCCACGTGTCCCTGGGTGGCAGGGAGGCACTCGGGCTGGTTTCAGCAGCTGGTGACGCAGAGGGGACTCTGCCCTCCACACCCGTGGCTGCAGCCCGCCCATCAGGTGAATGATTACCCCAGGCCTCCCCTGGCCCTCCCTGGGGCTGCAGTGGGCTGGGTGTCATTTCAGGGGCTCAGCTGGGTCTCGTTTTGGGGCTCAGCCGTCTGCCTCAGCACCGCTCCAGCTGGGGCTGCCCATGGGAAGTCTTTGTGCTAGGGCTGAGCTGCTGCGCTGGTTGCCCACTGCCAGATCCCTGATGTAGCATCACCCCAGCATTGCCCACAGGGTGTCTCTCAGGCCTCCTGGTCCCACCAAAGCTGCCCTGTGGCCAATTCCCAAAGGGGTTGTGGAGGTTTTGAGCTCCCTGTGGCACCAGTTTGGGGATCCCTGGCTGGGCTTGAGGGTGGCTGAGCTGCACTGGGTGGCCGTTAGGAATGAGCACAGCCCCGACACAGCCACTCCAGAGCCCTCGGACACCACGGGCCGTGTGGTGCCATGGGAACTGCGGGTGTTCAGTTTGGAGAAGAGGATGCTCAGGGAACCTCGTTGCCCTCTACAGCTCCTGAAAGGAGATTGTAGTGAGGTGGGGATCAGCCTCTTCTGCCAAGGAAGGACCAGAGGAAATGGCCTCAAGTTGCACCAATGGAGATTCAGATTAGACACTAGATATTTTTTTCATTGTAAGAGTGGGCAGGCAATGGAATAAATTGCCCAGGGAGATGCTGGAGTCACCATCTCTGGAAGCATTCAGGAGGCATCCGGATGTGGCACTTGGGGACATGGTTTAGGGGTGATTATGGTGGTGTTGGGGTGACAGTTGGATTTGATGATCTTGGAAGGCCTCTTCCTGTCTTGATGATTCTGTGAGGACCTGATGACCAGGTGGCCTCTCCCTGTCCCACCCCATGGGAACTGGCGGGAGGCTCTGGTCCTGCTGTCTCCCACCCACATGGGAACCCATGTCTCTCTGGGTTCATGCTGACATTCCCTCCAGGGAGCCAGAGCTGGTGGAGGTCCCTGGGCCCATCCCAGGAGTTTCAGCCTCAAAGGGTCATTATTCTGTCAGTCAGGCTCGTCTGTCCTAGGTGGAAAACACTGGATTTGGGGAAAACCCAGGGAAACCAAGTGGTGAAACTGGGGCAGTGGTGCTGCCAAATCAGCTGGCAGAGCTGCTGGAGCCCAGAGTGGCTGGACAGGCACTGAAACACCATCCAAAGCAGCACCCCAAGGTCTACTGGAGGAGAGTGAGACCATGAGGATGGCATGAACAGTGGATCCCAGCCATGGAGATGAGTCCTGTCCTTGCCCTGCTTAAAACCTCCCCTTCCATGGACGCATGTCTGAGGGGATGGAGATGGACCCCCAGGGGGTGATTTCATGGTGCACAGAGGCAGCTCTGAGTTTGGAGCCATGCAGGGTTAGCTGGGGTGTGACATAGCTGCCAGTCCCGGTGTCCTGGCACTGCAGGGCTCTGTCCCCTGCAGCCTCACAGTCCCTTATGGCTCAGCTTTGCTGCTGCTCTTTGTTGCAGCCTGATGTTGGATTGAGGAAGGGGCCAGCAGCTGCAAAGAGGAGCCGGAGCCAGCCAGAGTCCCCCGGCCGTCCGGCTGCCACCGCTGCTCTCCCCAGCTTGTGCTGGTGGGTGCCCACCATGGAGGAGATGGTGATCTGGGAGCAGCACACGGTGACACTGAGCAAGGTGAGTGTGGCCTGGGGGTGGCCGTGCTGTGGGAGGGGATGGGGTCTGTGGGGTCAACTCTGCCGGACCCCCCTTCTGCCCACACCCACTAGGACCCTCACCGGGGCTTTGGCTTTGCTGTCTCCGGAGGCTGTGACCATCCCAACAGGACAACCGGGGACACAGCCGTGTTTGTTTCAGATGTGGTGTCTGGGGGACCAGCGATGGGTCAGCTCCAGTGAGTGCACGGGGACGTGGGGCCATAGCGGGTGCTTGCTGCCAGTGAGGGTGGGAAGGATGGAGAATTGCTCCTGCTGGGACAGGGCCAGCACCACTGTTGCCCTGCCTGGCTGGAATGGGATCCCTTGGGGTACACTCGCTACCCCATCAGCTCCCCAGGCTGGGAGCTCTGCCTGGGGCAGAGTCACAGCTGCATTTTCCCTCCCAGGAGGAAGGATCACATCGTGATGGTGAACGGCCTTTCCATGGAGAATGTCCCATCCTCCTTTGCTATCCAGACACTTAAAACCTGTGGCAAGATCGCCAACATTGTGAGTGTGCTCTGTGGTGGGATGGGGGCTGGCATCACCCTCACGCTGTGCCTGTCCCCATCCCAGCTCCCCTGTTCCACAAATACCCAGGATTTGGGGCTTGAGAATTGCTGCAGGGACATCTCCTGGCAGAGACAGCTGTACCCACCATCCTCTCCTACTCACTTTGCACCTGTAGACGCTGAAAAGACCAAAGAAGGTTCACCTCCCTGTGAGCCAGAGCAGCCCTGGGTCTCCCGCTGTGCCCCGGCACTACGACTCAGATGACAACTACAGGCTGCACCGCTCCCGGGATGACCTGGACCACAGCCAGGGCTACGATGGGGACTCATCCAGCGAGAGGAGCTCTGGTCGCCACCACGATGACCGTCGCCATCACAAGCTGGTGTCACGGAGCCGGAGGCGAAGCCAGGACAGCAGCCACCGGATGCAGAATGGCTCGAATTGGAGAGGCCACAGCCAACATTGCTCTGCCAACGCCTTTGGCCAGGACAGGGACACCAACGGGCTGGCCCTGGTGTCGGGCTTCAAGCGGCTGCCACGCCAGGATGTGCCAATGAAGCCCATCACATCGGTCCTGGTGAAGCAGAAGCAGAGTGAAGGTGAGGCCCTCCTGCTCCTGCTGTCCCTGGGTCTTGTTGCCTGATTTTTGGCCATGCCTTCCCCCAGGGAGAAGGCGGTGGCTGGATGGGTGCCAGGGCCTGGATGCAGTGAGGGGACAGTGCATGCCATGCTGGGTGCACTAAACCTCCTGCCCTCAGCTGGGGGCTACATAGCTCAGCTTTGGGGCTTGCCAGTACCCCAAGGGGAGCTGGGGCTTTCGGGGATGGTGCAGAGGGGGGACACTGAGGGGGTCCTGCATCTGCCTGACTGCCACCATCACGGCTCTCTCTGGTGCAGAGTATGGCCTGAAGCTGGGGAGTCAGCTCTTCATCAAGCACATAGTAGAGAGCGGGCTGGCGGCCAAGGGCAGCTCCTTGCAGGAGGGAGACCTCATCCTGAAGGTATGGGGACCCCAAGGTGCACAGCACTCACTGAGGGTCTCATCTGCCCCTTTTGGTAGGGCTCATGCCTGGCTAGTGTCACTGCAGGGGCTAGCCATGGCTGTGCTGGAGGCAGTTCTGTCTGGTGCCCACTCCCTCCCCCAGCCCGCCTGGCTGTCCCAGGGACCCCACAGGGGCTCTAAGGCCTCAGCTCCCTGCGTTGCCAGGGCTGGTGGCACAGTGAGGTTGTGTCCACCCCACTGTCCCCACGGTGTGTGGTCCCCTGCTGTGTGTCTGTGTCCCCACTGGATGACAGTCACAGAGGTGTTTGTCAGGTAAAATGATGCTTAAAGTATTTGAGGAGGAGGAAATAGAGGGAGGGAGACCCTTTGTTTGCACATCTGGTCCAGGCAGACCTGTGGCTACTGGGAACTGGTGCCAAGGTGACTCTTGGGCAAACAGAAGGGATTACATCTCACAATCTTGTTAGAAAAGCTGCTACCACTCAGGGAGATCCCAGCCCCAGGACCTGCTTGGGGCCTGACTCCCTGGTACCAGGCCAGGGCATGGAAGGACGGTGCTGGGCCCAGGGCAAAGGAAAACTGAGTTTTAGGTGTCTGAGGGGTCCATGCAGCTCCTGCTTCTGGGCAGGGCCCCAGGCAGGTGGAACAAGCTGCACCAATGTTTGCTCTGCACAGAATGGGGTCACACTGGGAGGCAGCCAGGAGCAGAGACACAGAATAGGTGAAGCTGTGGGAGCTGGGGCTGGGCTGGAGGGGCTTGGAAGGGACCAGGAAGATGGCAGTCAGAGCATCCCATCCCAGTGGGGTGTTCCTGAGGGTGGCTTTCCCAGGAGCAGGTGCCCTGAGGCCTCCCACTCTGCCCCTCCAGATCAATGGAGTAGCCAGCCAGGACATGTCCTTGGCTGAGACCCAGCAGCTCATCGAGCGGACAGAGGGGATCCTGACCCTGCTCATCCTCCGGGACCACCGGCAGTTCCTGGTCAACATCCCTGACATTGACAGCCAGAGCGACAGCTCCCGGATGGACGGTGAGGAGACATGATGGTGGGGCCAGGGCCAAATACACAGCGCAGGGGCTACATGGTCACTGATGCATCTCCCCTCCTGCTGCTGCAGATATCTCAGATATCGACTCTGAGCTGTCCCATCCGCCATCTCCAGAGGCCTCCCCACGACTTCCAGCTGCTGCCAGGACAAATTCACCACCGTAAGGCCCACACTGTCCCCAGGAGCCCCTCTGTCCCCTGGCAGATCCTTCTGTGTTCTTCCCCTGTCTGGGGATGCTGGTTCTCCATTCCTAAGCCGATCTCCCTGGAGGTGGTACTGCCATTCCCGGCTTGCTCTGCTGTCTCCACTGCCCGCTTGACACTGCCTGCCTGTGCCCTGCCTAAATCTTGCTCGCCCTTGTTCCAGGGAGAGGAGACGGTCAAACAGGGAGCCTGTGGCTGAGGTGACTGTAGCCGATGTTCGGGGCCCGGGTGAGTGGACTGGGCACTGAGGGAGCTCCAGGCTCCTGTGCACCTCCACTGCCCAAAGCCCCGGCAGAGCCGTGCCAGGGCTCCCTGTTCCTCAGAACAGCCACTGCTGCTCCTGGACCAGCTCTCCTTCCCACAGACCTTCTGGAAGCCATGGAGGGGGATGGCCACAGCCCCCACACCAGCCGCACTGCCCAAGCTGCCCACAAGGATGGGTATGTCTGCAAGAGGCAGGGGGGAATGGCTGGGGGACATGAGGAGCTGCTGTGGCACAGGGTTGGGGTCACAGGGTCAGTGCCTCCCTGTCCTGTCCTCACATGTCCCCACTGGGCTGACTGTACTTCCTCGTGGCAGGTACAGCACCAACTCCAGGGTCGTCCGGTTTGTGAAGGCCAAGAGTGTGGGGCTGCGGCTGACAGGTGGGAACGATGTGGGCATCTTTGTGTCGAGTGTGCAGGAGGGGAGCCTAGCTGACAGCCAGGGCGTCCAGGAAGGTGACCAGATCCTGCAGGTACCCGGGGCTGAAAATGCTCCATATGCTGCTGCACCTGGACTGGCCCCAGCCCTTTTGGGTCCAATATCTCCCCAGGGTATCACCTCCAGGGTGATAGGGACCAGTTCCCTCTCCCACTCTGCCCTGGGCACTGCTGTCCCTGGGTCCCCTGCTGGTTCTCATGCCCTCTGTCCTGCTGGCAGGACCATGTCCAAGTGCTTTTCTGTGGCAGGTGAATGACACCAGTTTCCAGAACCTGACCCGTGAGGAGGCTGTGGAATATCTCATGGCCCTGTCCCCGGGCAAGGAGGTCACGCTGTGGACCCAGAGCAAGCAGGACAGTGAGTGGTGACCAGGCTCATCCTGGGCTTGTACCTCTCCATCCTCTGTCTCTTCTGGGCAAGCATCAGACCTGCTGGGCTTGCCATGGCCCTTCCTGCCCCTGCAGAGTGGTCCTTCTTCCCTCCTCCTCCTCCTCCTGAGAGCTGATGGGAGGGGACCAGACCATCCTGGCCCTGTTTGTGCCTTGGCTTCCTGGAGCGCAGGGGCTTTCTGGCACCCTGGCTCAGCCTGGAGAGGCCAGCATGTGCTGGCGAGTCAGACCCTACTGTCCCCAGCATGCCTGAGAACGCCATGGGAGGAAAAGGTGTCCCCAATACCATCCTCAGCAGCAAGGGCTACTGTGGAGCCTCTCAGCCAGCTTAGTGCCTTCCCAAATCTCTCCAGCATCTTCTTCCTCAGCCACCTCTTCCCCTGATGGTCCCTCTTGCCCTGGGCTCCAGTTTACAGGAAGATGATCTCATCCAACGTGGGTGACTCGTTCTACATCCGGACACACTTTGACTTTGAGAAGGATGCGCCATCAGGGCTCAGCTTTGCCCGTGGGGACGTGTTCCACGTGCTGGACACCATGTACCGGGGCAGGCTGGGGAGCTGGCTTGCTGTGCGCATGGGCAGGGACCTGCAGGAGCAGGAAAAGGGCATCATCCCCAACCGGAGCAGGTAGGGATGGAGCCAGGAACAGCCCCTTGACAAGCAGAGCCAGGGAAGGCTCCCAAGTGAGCTGGGGACATGGATGGTGGGCAGGGCAAGGGCTGGTGGGGCAGTGGTGGGAAGCGTGAGCTGGTGAATTCCCTTCTTGGGGTGTGGTGGGGCAGCTGATGGTCAAGTTGTCCAAAGTCCCAGAGAGAGAAGTCTACCACAGCCTCACCTGGCTGTGCCACTGAGCAGGTGTGCCAGCTTCTCCTGACCTGCTCCTCAAACCCAGAGGCTGCAGGTCCTGAGCCCTCTCCTCTCCCAGGGCCGAGCAGATCGCCAGCCTGGAGTCGGTGCTGAAAGCCACGCCTGGTGCCAACCCCTCTGGGGCAAGGGCTGAGTTTTGGAAGCTGCGGGGCTTGCGGGGAGCCAAGAAGATGCTGCGGAAGAGCCGGGAAGACCTGTCTGCCCTCACAAAGCAGGGGCGCTACCCACCATATGAGAGGGTGGTTCTGAAGGAAGGTGGGCACCAGGACAGCCTGATACACCTTGGGGACATTGGTCCTGGGGCTGCAGATGCTCCCTCTCCTGGGAGGAGCAGGGCGAGTTGCAGGCCTGTGGGCAGTGTGAGGAGCAGGGCTGGGTACTCAGATGCTGGGAGCTCTGCCCTTGCCCCCACCCACCCTGAGCACTTCTGTCCTCCCACAGCCAGCTTCAAGCGGCCAGTGGTGATCCTGGGCCCCATTGCAGACATCGCTGTGCAGAAGCTGAGCAGGGAGTTGCCCGAGCTGTTCGAAATTGCCCGTAAGTGCCCCCACGCTGGGGAGAAAATGATATCCAGCAGCCAGACCCCACGAGAGTTCTTTACCTTTGGCTCCCTCCCTGTGACACCCCAACACCTTCCTGGGCTCATTCGCCCTCTGCCCTCCTCTCCCTGAGGGACACAGCCCTGGGGCCGGGCATGGCCATGCCCAGCCTGGGGCTCTTGGAGGTGCAGCCCCTCTCACGCCCCATCTCTGTGTCCTGCAGCAAGTGTGCCCCGCGATGGGGCATCATCCAAGGTCATCAAGCTGGACTCGGTGCGGCAGATCGCAGAAAAGGTGAGACCTTTCCCATGTCCTTGGAGCCAGCTGGGGCCTGTGGAAAGCCCATGGCCCCCATCCCTGCTCCCAGCAGGGGCTGATGGCTGTGCCCTGCCCCAGAACAAGCATGCCTTGCTGGACATCACACCCTCGGCTGTGGAGCGCCTCAATTATGTGCAGTACTACCCAGTGGTGGTGTTCTGCGAGCCCGAGAGCCGGCAGGGCATCAAGGCCATGCGGCAGTGGCTAGCGCCCGACTCCAGGAAGAGTTCCCGGCGCCTCTATGCGCAGGCCAACAAGATGAAGAAGTATTGCAGCCACCTCTTCACAGCCACCGTCAGCCTCAGTGGCAGCGGCAATGCCTGGTACGAGCAGATCCGGGACATCATAAGGACACAGCAAAGCCAGCCTGTCTGGACAACAGCAGAGCAGGTATGGGCACAGGCTCTCTGTGGTGAGGCTTGGCCTTCTGGGGCTGCAGCCAGGCAGGTGATGGGGATGCGTGTGGCCCCCCACAGCTGGGGTCCTGCATCTCTGTCATCCCCACCCCCCAGGAAGATGTAGCACCCGAGGACAGTCTGGACCTGCTGAACCCACCGAGCACGGTGGCCTCAGGCTACCTGACGTGTGACAGCCACGCCAACAGCGACTATGATGACACGGATGGGGAGGCAGGCGCCTACACCGACGGCGAGGCAGAGGATGCCTATGACCAGCCCGGGCTGGCCCGTTCCTCTGAGCCAGCACAGCTGGCCCTGAGCCATGGCCTGGACTCCTCCGAGCCAGCACAATTGGCCCCGAGCCACAGCCAGAGTGAACAGGTGGGTTCCCCCAGACTGGTACAAGGGCCTGGTGGGGCAGAAGAGAGTGGCACAGTGCCTGGCTCTGGGGTGGAATTCCCATCCTCGTGGCACAGGCAGGGTGTCACCTCTGGCTGCTGCAGGGTCCAGCTGTGTGTCTGTGCCCAGCTCTGGGTGTCCAGGGGCAAACACCCCAGGCTGGGGCACAACCCCTGCCCTGCCCCTGACCCCCCCACCTGCTCTTCCCCAGGTGCCCGAACAGCCACGGCAGGGCCGGCGCTATGACAGCATCAGGTACCCTGTGCCCCGGGGTGGGGGTGGCAGCTGCCCAGCGCTGGGGACGGTCTCAGAAGGGCACTGTCCCTGTCACACAGAGCCATCAACATCCTTCTGTCCCCCAGGGAATACGAGCATGAGGCGGTGAGGAGGAGGTTCACACGGGCCAGGGATGACTCAGACCAGGATGAAGGCTACGAGTGGGGCCCAGCCACAGATGTGTAGTGGCACTGCTGGCCTGTCCCTCTGGGCCAGCCCTCCCACAGCCCTGCACAACTGAGTGCAGGTGACAGCTCAGGTAGTGCTCCTGCGGCCAGGTGGGGCTGGGCCCAATCCTCCTCTACCCTGCATCACCAAGTGCCTGCACTACCGTGTGCCTTCTTCCCTTTGGCCACAGCCACTGCTACTGGAATAAAAGGGATGTTTGGATCAGGACAGGCTGTTTCTGGGGGTGCTGGGTGGCAGCATGCAGGGGACACTGTGCAGCAGGGTGGCCTTGCTGGGACCCAGGCACCTCCCTGGCCAGTGGCCCTGCGTACGCTGAGGCACTGCATGGGGAATTGGGGCCTGGCACTTCCGCAGGCCTGGGATGTGCCCCCCAGAGCTGAGCCTCCTCTGCTGCAGCCCCCCTGTAGCTCCTCAAATGCAGCCTCCCATATTTCCCAAAATTTTTATTTTTAGAGCAACCAAGCACACAGGCACAGCCAGGTCAGCACTGCTGTGGCCCTGGGGGCCCAGAGAGCTGCTCACAAAAAGGCCCACAGCCCCAAGCTCCTGGGATGTGGGGCTGGGCAGTGCCGTGTTCCCCTTTGCTGCTCCAAAGGCTGTAGCTCTGGGCTGGGCTGTGCGTGCAGAGCGATTCAAGGCAGCACCAGGGAAAAGCTGAGGCAGGTTCCCAGCTTGGTGCAATGGGTCTAACAGAGTTTGTTTACATCCCAACAGGCCTCTGGCCAAGCCAGGGGAGAAGAGGAGGTGCCAGCAGTGCTTCTGCCCTTAAGGCCGAGTCTGGGAGCTGCTGGGTGTCCCTCAGGGGAGCCAGTGTGCACCCACGCATGGGTGTGCAGGCTCAGTGCTGCTCTGGGGCTGTGCTGGGCTGAGCTCTGCAACTGAGCTGTGCTTCCAGCACCATCCCCACCTCGGGAAAGGCACCATTGGTGAGCGTATAAGTACAATAGTCAGTGACTGGATGGGGGGAACTTTCACATAAGGTCCCCTCTCCACCCACTAGCACAAGGCCAAGGCAAGGGACCCTGTGCAGCAGCAGGACAGGCACTGTGCAGGCACTGTGAGGTGCGGAAGGGTGATTGGAGGGTGAGAGGCGCCCAAACCGTGGCACCCCAGGCCTTGATGCTGCTCAGGCTGGGTATCAGCCCACAGCCTCCCACTGTGTCCTGAGTAAAACAAAAGAGGTGCAGGCTTAGGCCCTGCTGAGGGCTCAGATGCAGGGCTGGGGCAGAAGGCAGAGCCAGTCCTGCCCCTGCAGCCCTGGGCTTGCTCCTGCCTGCCCCAGGTATGGTGGCTCAGAGGAAGAGGGGCTGCTCCTGCCCCGTCAGCAGTCGGTACGTGGAGGCTGGCATGGTCTTGATGTGGACCTAGGCAGAGAGGAACAGGTCAGAGGCCCCAGCTCGGGCTGGAGGGTGCTGGTGCAGAGCTCCGAACCCAGCGGCTCCGTGGGGGCCCAGCTCACCTCGCTGACTGCCTCGGTGAGGATCTGGATGATCTTCTCATGGGGCGTGGCCACCACGCTCTGCCCATTGATCTCGATGATGCGGTGCCCCACGCGGATGCCACCCCGCTCTGCGATGCCCCCGCGCATCAGGCTGCAGATCTGGGAGCGAGGAGTGCTGTGAGAGCAGGGCTGTGCCCACAGCCCAGCCCTGCGTCACTACTGCTCCAAACCCTCACAACCCTGTAGGCTCCTGGCCGGAGCTCTGGAGCGGGGTGCACCCTCCTCCAGCCCCCAGGCACACAGTGAGGGCAGGGATGTCCCTGTGCATTGCTGCCACCAGAGCGATGTGCTGAGCTGGGGCAAGGGCAGCCCCCAGGATTCTGTCCCCTGGCTGATGAGGCTGTGGCTGCCCCACTCACTGACGCCTCCTGCTCCCCTTGGACCAGGGCTGCAGAGACTGAGCTTCTCCCTCGGGCATCAGGAGAGACCCACATCTCCAATCCTAGGGGGAGCACCAGTCGGTGTGGGGGGTGGCTGTGCCACCCACCCACCCAGCTCCCACTGAGCCCAGGAACGCCCCTCTCTGCCTTCCCAACACAGCCATGGGAGAGCCCAGGGCAGGGCGTGGCTGGGGCACTGGGAACAGCAACAGCTGTCACTGGGGTCATGCCCAGAAAGCCAGGAAGAAGCCACCACCCTGAAAGCAAACAGCTACAGAGCACCAGGGAGAGGGATACAACCACTGGTGCTGCAGACAGGCTCTGAGGAGCCTTTTGCTGTGCACAGCAGAGCCCTTTGACCCCTTGGCCCAGGCAGGCACATGGAGTATGGGAGCTGGGGGCTGCTCCCTGGACACAGCCAGCTCTGCCTGTCCTTCAGATAGACTCTGGCCCAGCTCCCATCCCACAGGCACTCACCACACCGTTCTCAACACAGAAGCCCAGCTGGTACTTGGAGTCGGGGCGTCGGATGACAGCCGTGGTGACAGGGGGACAATGCACAATGTTCAGTGTCACCTCGGTCTGATGCTTCAGCTCCTGGAAGGTGGGATGGGGCTTGGTCAGATTTTGGACAGCTATTCAGACTGGCTGAGGGGCGATGCAGCCGTGTTGCTCATGTGGGGGCTAAGGATTAGCAATCTGTTTTCAGTGGGGAAACTGAGGCACACAGAGGGATACTGCAAATACAAATCCAGGGACAAGAACTTAAAAATCCAGCCCAAGACATCCCTGCCCCTGAGGCTATGCTGTCCTTGCTTTCAGCTCCTTCCTGTCCTACCGAGATGTAGATGATGCAACAGGTTCTCTTCAGGACAGGTGCCTGCCTCCTCCTCCACCCCCCCTCCTCAGGCAGGGCCACAGCAAGTACAGTCCCCAGCTTTGTCCCTGCCTTCCTCCCAAGCACTCTGAGCAGAAACTGTCACAGCCTGCGGGACAGGTATGACCTGCACATCTGCCTCCACATCTGGGGGCCCCTGGGGAATCCTGGCATCACAGACCCTCCCAGATTATTCAGGCCACTCCCCATCTCCCTCCTGCGGTGAGGCAGGAGGTCACCCTGCCCCGCCTCACCCGGATGATGCTCTGGCAGGTGCCCAGGGGCAGTCCCACCAGGCTGGTCCCATTGACCGACATGAGGCGGTCTCCAATGCTCAGCTCGCCTGACCGCTCCGCGGGGCCCCCGTGCATCAGGTTGGCGATGACCACGGTGGGCAGGATGGAGCCCCAGCCCGACTCCACAATGGCAATGCCCAAGATCTCCCCCTTCTGCTTCTGGATGCAGATCTGGGGGAAGAACAGGTGGGTTACGGTCGTAACCTCCACTGGAGTCATGGAGCACATGTCCCAGCCCACAGCTGCGCTCACAGCTGGCTGGGATGGGGTCCAATTTTGTAGGGAGCACCTCAGCTGCTCAGGGAGCCACAGAGTGGATGACACAGAGGTGCCAGTGAGTTCCCCACACTGTACCCATCCCCCGGAGCAGCTCTTACGTCCTTGCAGTTCTCCTGCCGGGAGAAGTGGGTCAGCTCTGCATTGTACTGCTCCTGGTCCTCGAGGGCATGGCTGTACTGGCGTGGGCTCAGCTCACTCGGGTCAATGCTGTTGGCTTCCAGGAAGCGCTGGTAGGCCACGCTGAATGCCTGCCCGATGGCCTGGGCGATAACCTGAGCCTGGGGAACAAAAGGGCTGTTCCTGCCCATGGCTCGGGGCTGGAGCCAACAGCTCCCAGTGCCCTGCAGTGCCCAGCACAGCAACCATACCTGGGAGCTCCAGGGCATCCTGGCTCCTTCCCTGCCTGGATGGGCCCCTGTACGGAGCCAGCCCTCCCCTCCACTTTGTTCACTGGGCCTCTGCATGTCACAGAGATGCTCGGGCTGGGATCCTGCCCTCTCCCTTGTGGGGAGGGAGGGGTCTCTGCTGCAGCCCCAGCCCAGAACACCCAGTTACTACAGCGGGATGGGGCTCAGGTCCCCAAGGCCACCTGCCCACCCCAGGGACCTGTGTGTCGCCTCACATCAGCCGAATGGAAGACGTGGCAGATCATCTTGTAGAGCCGCTTCTCCTCCGCCACCTCCGAGCGCCGCGGCAGCTTCCGGCGTGCCATGAGCACCACGAGGGAGCCAATGTCAGCAATGTAGGAGATGGTCTGGAGGGAGTGATCCATCATGGCCTCCTGGCAAGGGGGACACAGGCCGAGAGTTCAGCCCCCTCTGGGCCGTCAGACCACATGGGTAGCTGCGAGCTGCCGGCACCGCAAGCAGGAAGGGTTTGGGCCCAGTGCTGGGATATAGCGCAGCTGCCCGGCACATGCTGGGCAAGAAACCATGTCTGTGCCAAAAGGTACTAACGGCTCCTTCATCAAGGACTCATTTGTGTTCCTGGGTGCTGCCAGGGGGCAGGACAGCTCTTCCCTCTTGCTATAATGCAGAAACTAATCCTGAGGCAAAGACCTCCCCAGATTTCAAGCCTGGGTTCCCCAAAGCTTGGTCTGGGATTCCAGCAGCTCCACAGGGCACAGGTCGTGTGGGAAGCCTTTTGTGGCCACACAGGGAGGCAAGGACATGATGCAGGATGGCTGAGTGACACGTCCCCTCCCAGACGTGTGTCCTCATCTGTAAGCCATCCCTGGGCAAGACTGCTGGTGTGGGAGCAAAGCTGAGATCCTGAGACCAAACAGGAATGCTGAAGCAGCCACAGGGCCACGTGGTTACTGCTGTTCCTGCTCACCTGAGTGTCAGCGGTGAGCACCTTGATCCTCTGTGTGGAAACAAACAGATCCACCTCCGTCATGGGCTGGGACTCCCCCTCGGGTGCCTGCAGGATGGAGAGGTCACAGGACCCTGCCAGGACCCACCCCCACAGCCAGGTACCCCCGGGCAGACCCTGAGCGCTGCCCCACACCCACAGGGGGCCAGGCTCGGGGCAAACAGGCCCCTCCATCCCTCCTGCACCTTGATCCTGTCCACCGCCTCCTGGGCCTGTGCCATGCGGACGCTGGTCGGGGGGTTCCTCTCTGAGGCCAGCTGCGTGGAGCCCAGGTACTTGGCCCCAAAAATCACACCATCCAGCAGGTCCTCTGGGTCACAAGGGCCTGGAACTGAGGCGTTGGGAGGGATTGAGCAGGGGCTGCTCCTCCACCTCTGAAACTGGGGGTACCAACTCCTGCTGTCCATTAGCTGCATTCCTACGCGTGATGAAGCAGCTCAGTGCTTGGTACATGGGCACCTGGCATCACCAGGGGACTAGGGCTGCTTCCTCCTTCCCTTGGGAACACATGGCATCCCTTTCCCCCAAGTATACCCCCTCCCTGATCCCCGACGCACCTCCATTTCCTCAGCAAAGGCTCACACAAGCCACCTGGAGCCTGGTGCACCCACTCTGGATGGGTGCAGAGCTGGCTGTTCCCTCCCAAACTGGGACCCCCAACTACCCCCACTCAGGGTCAGAGCAGGTGGGTCAGGACTCCTGGATGCTCTTGCTGCTCGAGCACGGAAGCAACTCACCCTCTTTGAAGGCTGGGCAGGATGATGGGGATTCCCTGTTCTGCAAAGCAATGAGAGGGCAAGTGAGGCTGTGCCTGGGACCTCAGGGATTCAGCCTGCCTGGCCCTGGAGCAGTGGGACAGCAAGGGCAGAGCATCCCTGGGAATGGGGGAAATGGCACAGGGTCCCAGGGCTGGACAGGGAGGAGCAGGGTCCTAGGCCTGTGGGGGTGATAGTACAGGGTGCTGGGGCTGGAGGGGAGCATGGCACAGGATCCCAGGACCAGAGGGGCTGTTCAGACCCACCAGCTGCTGCCCCAGGGCACACATGAATCAGCCAGCCAGGCAAGCATGCACTCAGAGCCAAAGCTGGTACTGAGGGTCTTGTCTGGGCAATCGCGCAGTGCAAGGCCCTGTAAGACCTGAGGAAAGTCATCCCTGGCTCTCCTTTGCCCCCAATCCCAGATCCCAGGAGGGAGCAGAGCCAAGGGGCATGTCCTAGCTCCTGCTGCCCCATCGCAGCCCAAGGCACGGCGCACTCACGGTCACAGAGCCTTGAGGCGGCTGCTCTGTCCCGGGGGCCAGAGCTGCCCACGCCGGCTCCGGGGAACCTTCCCGAGCACCCTCGCAGGCAGAATCGTTCTCACAAAGCCCCTCTCCATAACACCAACTGCCAGAAGGTTCTTCCTCTGAGCTTTCTGGCCACCCCAGCCCTTCAGGCTTCTCCACAGCAGCTGGTTCCTCCTGAGCCTGCAGCATCTCCAGGTTGGTCCCAGCCAGGACATCGGAGCGGGCCAAGGGGGTCTCGGCACCAGCCTCGGGCAACCCCCCCTCGTAGCACAGGAGGTTCAGCAAGTCCTCCCGGTCAGCCTCGGCGAAGAGCAGCCCGTGGCAGGGCCGGTCGCAGGCTGAGTGCTGGGGGCAGCAGGGACGCATCGCCAGGCCCCGGCCCGTGGCCACGTGCAGCGGGCACGGCCGGCACCTGCCCGGGCACTGCCCGCGGCCCCGCCGGGCACCGGCGCCCGAGGGGGAGGGCGAGCCCTGCTCTGGGGCGGACGAGCGGTCGCGGAGGTTGGGGTCGAGGGTCTCGAGCTGAGCCAGCAGCCCCTGGATCTCCGAGGGTTCGTCCTCCACATACTCGGCCCACTCGGCCCTGCCCGGTCGGGCGCGGGGCTCGGGGGTCTCATCCAGCTCCATGCCCGCGGGGTCGGCGCTGCTGGAGGTCCGGGGGTGCCCCGTGCCCCGAAGGGCGCTCCCGGCACTGGGCTCCCAGGGGGCAGAGCCCTGCGGCACCGCGGGCACCGCCTCCGCTTCCATCGCTCTTCCTGAACTCCGGCACAGCTCGGTCCGTCCCCCCGCGCCTCCCGCGAGCTCGGGGGCTGCGGCGGGCCCGGAGCCGAGGCCCGGCCCCTCCGGCCCGGAGCCGCTGCCGGGCTGCGGAGCGGTACGGGAGGGCTCCTCCGGCCGCCCGCCCCCCGCAGGGCGCCCAGGGGCGTCCG
>VZRV01010984.1:105453-160499 GCA_013398115.1 Falcunculus frontatus | reverse complement strand
TCCGTTCGCCCCGCGCAGGCGCGGCCGCGGCCCCGCCCCGGTCCCGCCGTTCCCCGCGCCCATGGCCACCCGAGGGCTGCTGCGGGTGGCGGGAGTCGCGTTCCGCGCCCCGGCCCGCGGCTACGCCAAGAAACCCGGTGAGACCCGCACGGGCACCGGCCCCGGCCCGCGTTCCTCGGTCCCGGCTCTGTGTCCCTCCGTCCCCCCGTGCCCTGGTCCCGCGCTCCTCGCCCCTGGAACCGGCCCTGCCCTGCCCGCGCTCCTGGCCCCGTGTTCCGGTCCCCGGCCTCGGCCCCGCGCCCTCCCGGTGGTGCCACCCAAGCTCCGTTCCTCGTGCCCCCCACTCCCACCCGGCCCCGGCCCCTGGTCCCGCCCCGCGATGCCCTTGCCCTCGAGTTCCCATCCCTTCCCCTGTCTGCGTCCTTGTCCCCCGGCACGTCCCCTGCCCTGACCCTGCCATTTTCCCCACAGCCGCCAAGGCCAAAGGCAAGGGTGTGCCGAAGGAGGTGTTGAAGGGGCCGGAGGTATGCACGGACCCCACCATGCTCGCCACCCACGCCATGGGGGTCAACTACTTCAAGGAGGGTCCGGAGGTGGCCCTGAAGCCCGACTCCGAATACCCTGACTGGTGGGTACTGCCCCCCTCCCCTCTGTGTCCCGACAGAGGTGCCATCCGAGGGGCACAGAGCTGTGTAAGAGGGACAGGGAAGTACTCTGGGAGGAGGCAGACTGCCCTTCTGCGACCCAGACACCGTCCTCAGGGTCAGGAGAGAGGAGTGGGTGCACTGTGGATGTGGGGGTGAGGGATCTGCACATCCTGGTCACTCATGTCCATTGCTCCATCCCGTGCTTGTCCCTTTGTCCTCCTTCCCGCAGCCTCACATCCTCTGCATTCACCCCCAGGCTCTTTAAGATCCACCTCGGGCCCCCCAAGAAGCTGGAGGAGCTGGACCCCGACTCGCTTGAGTATTGGAGGCGCCTGCGGAAGTACAACACATGGCAGCGCAACAGGTTGAAGAAGGGCAAGAAGCTGTAGGTGCTGCTGAGTTTGGGGCTTCCCCGTGTGCCAGCACAGGTGGCACTGGGACCTGCCCTGGATTTTGGTCTCTTCTCCTTGCTGTAAATAATAAATAAATCTCTGGTGAGGCTGATATCTGTTATAAAGGCTGTGACAAACCCAGACCCTTTGCAAGTTTGGTGCTGGTCCCCTCCATGCCAAGGGCTAAGGCAACACAGGCCACAAGGTCTCAGCGTGTTTGTTAAAACAGAAGCTCAGGTTTTGGGTTGTAGAGGGAGCCCAACACTGCACACAGGTCCTGCTCCCTGCTCCGTAATCAGCTGTGCCACAGTGGCTGGGGCTGAGGGCTCCGTGGGCATGTGGGGTGGGGAATGACCCACCCGTGTCACTGCGTCCCTGGCTGGTGGATCTTGGGGCCTGAGCAGCCTGTGCACCCCAGGAGTGGAAGGATGTGGGCCAGGCTTTGCCAGTGCTGTGGGGAGCAGGCAAGGTGGGGGAGGGGAGGTGGTGGCCCTTCACAGTGCCACCCCAATACCATGCTCTCCTTTCCTCCTCCAGCAGCAGGAGCAGTGGTGCTGGGATGCCAGGGCTTGGCTGGGCTGGATGATGAAGGCAGGGTCTTCCCCACAGCAAGGGGGGCCTCACTGCCCCATCCCTGATTCTCCTTGGGCAGCTTCAGCCTGGTAAAGCCCAGCAGCTTCCCCTGGCCTCGGTTCTGCCTGTGTGCGGGGCACACCTGGCTGAGAGGTGCCTCTGTCACCTCAGTTCACCTCCACTCTGGACTCGCTGCCCTGCAGCTCCTTCTGGGCTCGATTTGGGCTCTGGAGAATAGAGGCGCCTGTGGGTCCCTGCAGTGAGGAAGGGACAGTGGAGCCTCTGCCGGGCCCGGCGGTGTCGCCGGTGCCGTGTGCGCTGTGACGGGGCCGGGCCGCGCCCAGCTCCCCCGGGGCTGTGGGCGGAGGGTGGCAGCTCTGCGCCCACGTGCTGCACAACAGGAAGGAAGGCGGAGGGAAGCAGAAGTGCTGTGCTGCAGCACGGGGGCCTGGGGGAGATTTTGGGCTGAACCTTCATTTCCTCTGTGTGGGGCTCAGTGCACACCCTCGGAGCTGATGGGGCTCGGCCATACCCCGCGGTGAGTGCCCATCCCTGCCAGGCCCGCAGCTCACCCTCCCCTCGCCACCCCCAGCGTGTCCAGACTCCAAATCCAGCAGCAGGTGAGCAGACGGAGCACCTGGGTCCCTGTCCTGTGTCTTGGAGCCCCCTGCTTGGGTGAGTGTCACCCAGCTGCTCTGGGCAGCTCAGTCCTGGGGACAAGGGCCCTTCTGGGGTGGGTTGTTGGGAAGGGACCTGGGGGGAAGAGGAGGGAGTTGCCCCTGTCCAGGTGGTTCATGTCACACAGGAACCTTTCCCAGGATTGAGGGCAAGCTGAGCTGGGTCCCAGTCCCAAGACCCCCACGTACCCTCTGCTGACCCTCCTGTAGGCTCCTTGTGGTAGCTCCCGAGCCACCACCCAGAGGCCTGGTGACAGCAAGGGGGTTGTTGCTGCCCCACTGGGGCCTCTGCCAGAAGGAGAGGGGTCCTGAGGCCCCATTCTCTGTGTCACCTGACAGGACAGGGAAGGTGACGGGGGCCATCCCCTCTTTCTAGTTCCATGGACCCCCATTCCATGAAGGTCCCTTTCCCGGGGCTAGGCTAAAGTATCCTGGCTCCTTGCCCAAGGCTGGGGGAGTGAGCGGGGTCCCCTGTGCCACCCAGCTCAGAGTGGGACTGTGTGTCATTCCTGGCTGGCTGCTCGTGACCAGATCCAGCAGCACTGCCCAGCCAGATCCCAGCACCTCCTCAGGCTCCTGCCGGGAGCTGTCCTGACACCAGTGATCTCACTGCTCTCCCCCCTAAGCCACCCTGTGCCCAGAGGGGTCTGGTGGGGCACGGGTGCCTGTAACCCCATGACCCACTGACAGCTCGTCCCCTTGGCGTCCCCAGGAGGGATGGGGGACTGGAGCATGCCCATCGGCTCGCTGGGCGAGGAAGTGGTGGCCCGGCTGTGTGAGCTGCTGGATAACGCCGGCCGGGGCTGGCGCAAGCTGGCCGAGGTGGCCGGGGCCGAGAAACGCTTCAAGTGCAGGTAGGGCTGGGGAAGCACTGCCGGGAGCTGTCCCCGACCGGGTTACAAATACACGTGGGCACAGCTCTGCCGTGGGCTGACCGAGGGGCACACGGGGCAGTTCCCTCTCCGGGCTGGGCACCGCCAAGGCCGCTGGCCGGGCTCCCACCGCCCCAAGAGAGGGGGCTGTGGCTCTGACGGCTGCGGGCGCTTGCAGCGCGGAGGAGCTGGAGATGTGCTCGCTGAAGGTGCTGGAGCCCCGCGGCAGCCCCACACAATGCCTGCTGCAGCTCCTGGCCGAGCGCGACTGCACCCTCAGGTACCTGCTGGGCTGCCTGGAGCGCATGGGGCACGAAGAGGCCTGCCGGGTCCTCAGCTCCGCCGGTACGGACGGGCAGCGGGAACCGGGGGGCTGTAGGGGAGCACCAGGGGGCAGGGGCTCAGCAGGAGGAAATGGGGATACGGGTGAAGAACAGCAATTCCTGCTGGGGGTCTTGCTCTGGTAGCAAGGTCGCGGGCAGGCAGGGTGGAGTGGGATGGATGCAACAGGATGAGATAGGATGGGATGTGGTCTGATCAGATGGGACAGGACAGATTTGGGCAGCATGGGATTGGATAGGATAGAGCAAAGTGGGACGGGATAAACTGAAGCAAGATGAGATGGGTAGATGGGATAGCACTGAATATGCCGGTGGATCAAAGGATGAGATGGGCTGGGACAGGACAGAGGTGTGGGATGTGGTAGGATGGGCTGGGCTGGGAGAGGAGAATCTGTTGTGGGTGGGGATGGGACTGGCTGGGATGGGGTGGTGCAGGACACGGGACTCAGGCAGCCCAGGCTGGTCTCTCCTCTCCCGCAGTCCAGGACATGATCCGCATCACAGTGCAGCCAGAGTCGCAGGTGGTGGCAGAGGGGACACAGGTGTCCCTGACCTGCTGCGCGACTGGCCCGCCGGGGCTCGCGTACCAGTGGTTCTGTGGGAGGCAGGAGGTGAGGTCCCACCGTGCCACACTGAGCAGTGCCCCCACACCCTGTCCATGGCGAAGGCACCCGCACGGGTAAGAGGGAGCCCACGACTCCGTGGCCTCCTCCTGTCTCATAGGTGCCTGGAGCCACGTCCCCAGAGCTGGTGATCGACACGGCCGCCCCGGTGGGCCAGCCTGAGTGGTACATCTGCCGGGTGAACTGCGGGGCCACCTTCACCTTCTCCAGGTGGGCTCATGTCCAGGTGAAGAAGAGCAGCAGCCCCAGCTCAGGTGGGTCTCAAGATCTGTGTCCTTGGGCTGGCAGCCATGAGGCACCACTTGCCCCGTTGGGACTGGGACATCTCCTGCAGGGCACCTCTTGCCCCATCAGGACGGGTAGGTCCTGAGTGGCATCATCTGCCATGTAATGCCCTGGCTCATCTGCAAAGGTCTCTGGGCTTGCTGGGGTAATGGTGCCCACAGAGGAGCCACATGCCCTATGTCCTCCTCATGCCTGCTGCCTCATGCCAGCCATAGGTGTCAGGGCCCGTGAGTGAAGAACCTGGGGCCTGGCACAGCTCTGTAGAGTGCTGCCATGGCTGGGTGCCTAATTTGCCACCCTGTCCCTTCCCCAGCCAGTGGCTACTGCCTGACCATGGCGGGGCTGCAGATCCTGCGGCAGCCGCGGCCATGCCACCTGGCCGAGGGGGACACGCTGGCACTGGAGTGCAGAGCCATTGGCAATCCCCCACCCCAGTACCAGTGGTTCAGGAACCGGCACCCTGTGGAAGGGGCACAGGCACCCCAGCTCCAGGTATGGAGGGTCCTCTGGCATGGCTCAGCATGGCATAGCATGGCACAGTGTGGCACAGTGCAGCATGGTCTGGCACACTGCCCCAGCCTCCTGCTCCGTCCTGCTGGCAGGTGAAGCTGGTGACAACAGCCGAGCGGGGCAGCTACTCCTGCCGCGTGTTCAACCTCTTCCACGAGGTGTGGAGCCAGGAGGTGGATGTGGAGATTGGTGAGGGCCCCAGACAAACCTCTGTGACCCTCCACCTGCTCTGTTCCCAGTAAAGCCCTCATGGCTGCTCCACAGTTTTGGGGGGACTGCAGCCCATGCTGGGAGGTGATGCCATGCATAGGGTTCCTGACATCCCCTCTGCCACAGGCCCACGGCTCTTCACCTCTGGAGGCTCCTGGCAGGAGGGGGATGAAGGTAGGTGGGAGCAGAGCGGACTGGTCTGTGCTGCTCTGTCCGCCATGCTCCCCTGGCACTGGAGGGCCGTGGCACAGCGTTTCTCTCTTCCCAGGCTCCCTAGAGCATGGCAGCCCTGGACAGCTGTACGGTAAGAGCCTGCCCAGGAGAGGCTCGTGGCCCTGGGGAGCTCTGACTGTCACCAGTGTCACCATTGTCACCCCATAAGGCTTTCCTCGGCCAGGAGTGCTTTGAGTGCAGCATACTGGGAGAGTGAAACAGCAGCCCAACCCCAACCTGAATTAGGAGAGCAGAGCAGCACCCTAACCCTCAACCCAAATCCCCAACCCTAACCCTTAACCGTAACCTGAGGGTTCAGGGATCAGCCAGGCAGGGATGCCACAGGGTTCCTTGGTACCCAGGGTCAGTGATGCTGGCCAGAGTTGGGTGTCAGCTCTGTGGGTTGTGGGTAACACAGAGAGCAGGAGTGTCCCACTCTGCAACAACACCTCCCTCTCCTGTCCCTGCAGCCACGGACAAGGTGGCGCTGCTGATCGGCAACATGCACTATCTGCACCACAAGCAGCTGCAGGCACCCATAGTGGATGTTCACGCCCTCGGTGCCCTCCTCAGCCAGCTCGACTTCAAGGTGGTGTCACTGCTGGACCTGCGCAAGGCCGAGATGCAGATGGCCGTCGATGAGTTCCTCCTCCTCCTTGACAAGGGCGTCTACGGTGCGACAACACCTGCCAGGGTGGCTCCAGCCCAGGGGGAACTGGGTGGTTTTATGCTGGTGGAGTCTTGGGGTGCAGCCAGGCAAGAAGCAGGTGCTGGCAGGTTAGGGGATGCCACCATGTCACCTGCCCTCTCTTCCCCCAGCAGGTTTGCTCTACTATGCCGGGCACGGCTATGAAAATTTTGGAAACAGCTTCATGGTGCCCACTGATGCGCCCAGCGCCTACACGTCCGAGCACTGCCTGTGTGTGCAGTGGGTGCTGCGGGAGATGCAGCAGCGCCGCACCGGCCTCAACATCTTCCTGCTTGATATGTGCCGCAAGAGGTGACCCGGCCCTGCCACCCACCTGGGGACAAGCTGCCACTCAGAGAGGGCCCAGCACAGGGACCTGTGGGCAATGGCTCCTGGGAGAGGGTAGCAGAGCACCCCTAGGCTCCCATCTAAACCCATTGTCTGTGTCTAAATGCCCCAAAACTTTACCGCCCTTGTGAGCTAGCAAACGCTCTAATGGGTGGGCAGAGGAGCACAGAGCAGCTCTCCAGGTCTGGTGTGCTTTGGGGTGGGTTTTGGGGGAGGAGAGGTTCTCACTCTGTCCAGCTTCTCTTCTCTTGCAGGAACCTCAACGATGATGTCATCCCGCAGGTTGGGGCGCTGGAGGTCACGGCCAACATCGTCTTTGGCTATGCCACGTGGGTCCCCTCCCACCATCCTCTGGCACAGGCAGTGGGGCTGAGTATCCCTGCCTGGCTCAGGGCGGGGCAGGGGCTCAGACCCCCACACCTGCATCCCTCCACCCTCGATGCTGGAGGGGTTGGGAGAGCGGCAGCCCCCAGTCCCTCACAGGGCAGGGAGGTGCCCATGGCACTGCTCGGCTTTGGGCAGCACCTGCTGGCGTGAAGCCCCAAGACTCCTCCAAAGCACAGGGGTTTGGGCTGGTGATGCTTTAAGCATCAGGATCTGGCCATGCTCTCACCTGTCCCAGCATGGTGGCCAGATGGTGTGATGGGAGCAGGAAGAGCTCTGGGCTCCTAACTCTGGCTTCTTTAGGGCTGTTATCCTGTTGGGGGCCAATTCCCAGGGAGTGCCAGACCCCGTAACAGATCCAACCACTGCCCTGTCCCCGCAGGTGTGCGGATGCCGAAGCCTATGAGCTGAGCCAGGGTGAGCTCTCCAACGGCATCTTTGTCACCTTCCTCAAGCGCTGGCTGCTGGAGGATGAGAAGATCACGGTGCTGCTGGACAAGGTGGCCGAAGGTGAGTGAGGAGCAGTGGGGAGCAATGACCCCCCTGTTGGCCCCTGCTGACCCCCTGTGCCCCTGCAGACATGGGCACTCTGGAGATCACGCGGGGACGGCAGGCACTGGAGCTTCGCAGCAACCTCTCAGAGAGACGGGCTCTGACAGACCCCATCCGCCCCCCGGGCCAGGATGAGTCCTCTGCCAGGAACCTGCAGTGGGCCAAGGCTCATGGTGAGTCATGGCCACCCTGTCCCAAGCTGGCAGCTAGAGGGGGGACAGCCCAAGGAGCAGAGAGAGGCTGTGAGCATCTGCTGGGTTCCTCCCACCTCGAGGAGAAACTGCCGGCACTGAGCCACCAGCCTGGACACAGGAGCACCATGTTGGCACCCCTGCTCCGGGGGGACCCAGCGGCCGCCTCACCTGTGGGTACAGCTCCAGCTCTGAGCCCCCACAGGTCCCAGCCCTGTGCTCCCTGTCCCCTCCTCAGTCCTGCCGGAGAGCCGGCACCTCCACTTCGACTGCGGTGTCACCGTCCAGCTGGGCTTTGCCGCCGAGTTCTCCAACATCATGATCATCTACACACGTGTGGTGGCTGCCCCCAAGGACATCACCAAGTGTGAGGCCCGGCTCACGGATATTCCTGAGGTGGGGGCAGCTGCCGGAACCCCCACCAGGGCAACGCTGGGGAACCGGGGGGAAAACTGTGGTGGTTTTCATGTGGATGCCATCCACGGCAGGAGCTGGATGTGGACCTCAAGTGCACCAACAAGGAGAGCCCAGAGGAGGTGGGCAGCCCGCTGGCACCCGTCTGGAGCCTTGGCTGCCCCTCCTACTGCCTCTACAGCCGGATCTGTGGCTTGCAGAAGCTGCGGGTAAGAGCCATGGTGGGCAGGGGCCGGTGTAGGGGGCACAGCGTGACCATGGCCGTGCCAGGACAGGAGTCCATGGTGCTGGTGTCCCCCGCAGCAGGAGCTGGCCTTCACCGTCTGCCTGCAGTACCGCTACCAGGGCATGGACGACTTTGTGGAGGAGCGGCAGCGGGTGAATGTGGGGCGGCCGCTTATCGCCAAGCTCAACCTGCAGTGGGCAGCCTCCCCCTCACCGCCCCAGAGCCCCCTCTTCTCCTCTCCCCCCAGGAGTTGGGGGGTGGTGGGGAGCTCGTGGGTCAACACACCTGAGGAGAACCTGAGCCCCGAGGCCCCCAGCTCCCACACCCTGTAGAGGGACAGTGTGCCCCCCCCGTCACTGCAGTCTCCTGGCACCATGTCTGTCCTACTGGGGGCCAGGGGATGGAGGGGGTGGAGGTGACGTGCACAGAGGCTGAGCTCCATCCTGGCCTGTGCCAAGGGGTGCAGGTCTTGCAGCACAACACGACTGGGACTGTTGGCCCCAGTCCCAGTCCCCTGGCATGGCCATGCCACCTCCACATCCCTGGGCAGTGCCACCCTCACATCCCTGGGCAGTGCCAGCCCCACATGCCAGGCCACCGCCGGGCAGTGCCAGGGGCAGAGTGCCCGGAGACCACGGCTCAGCGGGCTCGAGGTGTCGTGCCGGGGCAGGGCTAAGTTCGTTCAGGCCTGGGAGAAATAGAGAGAAATAAGCAGCTTAGGGGGCAAATCCCGCGGGAGGAGATTAGAGGGGGTGGGAGCGGGAAGGCTCCTGTTCGGCCACGAGGGGGTGGGAGCATCCCCCGGTGCCCCCACCGCTCCCAGTAGCACCCACTCCTCACAGTACAACCCCATCAACCTGCCCCATCTGGGCAGTGAGCATTTTCAGGACGAGATTGGGATCTAAGGGGGAAATGCCTTTTTGCTTGGACTTTTTCCACACAAACCCCCATATGCTGGGGCAGGCTCCAGTGGGTATCCACCGGGGAAAGCACCAATAAAGTGGTCCGGCCAGGCGGCTCGGCGCTTCTGCGCCTTCCCCGCGTTTAAATGGCATTTTTAGGGTCAGAAATCTTGCCCGTTCCTGCAGGAGGTTCGGCGCAGCAGCGGGCGCACCCACGGGAGGAAAGAGGGATACCAAGTGAGGGGACCCCGACATTCCCCGTGCCACCCCATGGAAAACAGCTCATTTCCATAATTCACACAACCCCCAGGCCAAAGGACCCGGGGAGACGCATCCTCATCCCGGGGCCCCTCCGCGCTCTCGGGCGGCGGTTGCGGGGCCGGGCTGGGGGAGCACCCTCGCCCCAATTAGGCTCCGATCAAACGAGCCGGGGGTGCGGCGCTGCCGCTCCCGCGCCAGCCGGCCTTTGTTGGCGCTCGGGAGGCCGAGGGGTGCCCCGGGCTGGCGCCAGCCTCGGCAATTATGTCATGTGAAAAGCGCAGCCCCCATTGAGCGCGTCCCATCCCCCGGATCAAACCCCATTACTTCCGCAGCCGTTGCTTCATTATCTGCCGGCCGGAGCTCGCCTCGGCCGGGGCGCTTCACCCCATTAGCTGGGCCGGGGAGCCGGGGAGCATCGATTATGCGTTTAATGGGTTGTTAAAGGTTTAATTGTCGCTAACGAAACAGACAAGCAGCAGCAGCCGGGGGACGGGGCACAAGGAGAAGGGTCTCGCCGGGGTCAATGCCTCGCCTGGCCCGCTGGCATCCCAGCCAGACCCGCCCGACCCCGGGGTCTCTGGGGACGTCAGAGTCCGGCCCCGAGGGGTTTGGATCGGGGTGAGACCCCGGGCTGGGGGGGGCGGGGGGCTGCGGGAGCTGGCACTGAGCGGGGTCTGGGTCGGGGGGACGCGGCGGGGATGGGGCTGCCCCAGCACAGCCCCGGCTGGGGGCTGCTGTCAGGTCCGAAGTGGGAAGATTTTCTGGGGGAAACGTTTTGGTAGGGGGACTCGTCTGACTCATCCAGGGACTGGGGCACCCCAGGAACCTAGGACACCTCAGGGCATCCGAGGGACCCGGGCCACCCGCTCACCCAGAGATAAGCTCCCCTGTCTTGCTGTCCCAGCTGTGCTTAAGCACCTCAAAGCCACTGTGGACTCAGCCGTGTGCTGGGGCCATGCTGGCCTTTGCCTTCAGTGAGGGTGCCGGTGACACTGGCTGTGCCCTGAGCTCCGGCGGGTGGGCAGACGGGGTCCCCCGGAGCTGCAAAGCCACTCTGGGGACCCCTGAGGACACAGCACCTTGTCACCAGCACCCAGCTCCCACCTGGCAGGAAACACTGGCAAGGGGTAAGCTAGGTGTTGGTGTGCCTCAACAGCCCAGTTGTGGTGACCCCAGGGCTCACAGCCGGCCCCCTCCTCTCACCAGCCCTGGCCGGGGTGCCTCGGGGGTCCCACTGCTACCCATCCTCCCACCAGCACAATTCCGGCAGCTCTCTGCCATTGGCACCTCTGGGAGTGTTAGGGCAGGGGGCAGCGGGCACAGCCCCTAAGGGACAGTCGAGCAGGTGACCTGTGACAAGCTGTTGAAGCCATGGTGCAGCACAAGCCTGGATGAGGTCACCTGCGCCTGGACCTGGCCCAGCCCTGCACGCAGCGTCCCGAGGGAGCAGGGCAGGAGGGTGCGCAGAGATGCTGCTCCCATGCCCCCACGGAAAGCTCCTTTCTGGCAGAGGCTTGGCAGCCCCACAGTGCTAAGGAGGGCGTGGCATGGCAGGGCACGGCACGACCGAGGCCCCGGCAGCGCCCGACTCCAGCATGAGGCAGCCGTCCAACTTATCTCTTTACTCACACTACACCCGTGCTCTCGGCGCCGGCGCATCTCCCGACACGACCAGCGGCGTGCCCCGACGCAGCTAAAACATCCCCCCAAGTACTCCCTGCAAAACTAGAGCTTTCTGTTCAGTTTTGTTTAAATCTGCAGCATTAAAAAAAATTAATAATAATGGCAAGGAGAGGGGGTGTGGAGAAAGGAGGTGTCCAACTGCGGTGTGATGGGTGGCCCGGTGGCACAGTGGGATGCTTGAGCCTCAGCCAGGTCCTCAGCTGATCTTGGTGCCTCAGAGAGGCAGAGGGGCTCTCCTGGGGCACTTCCCCCCAGCCGTGGGGTCCTGCCAGCACCCCGACTCGCTCCCCTGACACCATCAGTGCTGGGTCAGTGTGGGGAAGACGCAGCCCGGCATCCCTGCCCAGTGCCAGCTTTGGTCCTGCTGAGCACCTGCTGTCCTCCCTCACGGCCACGGGGCCGAGCCAGCACCAGGGGTAGGAGCGGCAGCCGGGGGGCTTGGAGGGGAGCGTTCGTCAAATGGGCTGCCAGGTCTTGTCAATGGTCTGAATGTGCTCCTTGGCTTTCATGCGGAGCGAGGCGATGCTGGAGCTCCTCTGGTCCACCTCCTCCAGCGGGTACTTGTCCACAAAGGGGGTGCCGCACTGGTAGGGTGCGGGAGCCATGGGCTGCATGCCCTGTGCCATCGGCGGGGGGGTGTTGAGGAAGGAGTGCCCAGCGTAGGGGGGCTGCAGGGCCTGGGGGGCTCCCATGAAGCCAGGGATGCTGTGGACCGTGGTGGCGCTGGAGATGGGGGACGTCAGCCATGGGTCGAGTGGGAGGGAGTTGCTCATGGGCCCCACGTTGGGGGTCATGGGGGGCCGGTTGAAGGAGAGCACGGGGGTGTCGTGGAGCTTCATGGAACTGGCCTCCATCTTCTCCTGCCGCCTCCACTTGGCCCGTCGGTTCTGGAACCAGACCTGTGAGGTGAGAGCCAAGGTGAGCTCACTGTGCCCAGCCAGACTCCTGCAGTGTGCCCAACATGCTGTGTCCCATGCAAAGTGTCCTATGCAGGGTGCCCCATGTCTCTGCCCCAGGCAGGGTGCCCGGTTCTGCAGCATCCCACGTGGGGTGCCCCAAAGGGAGTGCTCGAGGTGGGGGTGTCCTGTATGGAGTACCCCATCCCATGAGGGCTGCCCTACAGGGCTCCAGCAATCCCAGCATCTCTGCCAGACTTCTCCCACAAGCCCCAGAGACCAAGGACATCTCCAAGGTATGGAAAGTGAGAGGTGTAAGCACACAGCCCCTTTTGCTCCATGGGAACATGCACCCTGGCCCTGCAGACTCCCAGCAGTCCATGGGACAGTGCTATCTGACCTTCCCAGCCCCTTGGTCACAGCTGTTATAAGTTAAACAGCCACAGTTGCACCAAAACCCAGCAGGAACGACAGGGACCAGCAGCCCAAATCCAGCGGTGACATCTGGCCCCATGGGAACTGCTCATTAAAGTGCTGATTCTCCTGTCCCCAGAGCAGCACAGGGCACAGGGGTCTGCTGCAGGAGGCAAAGGGGAGGAAAGATGAATGGCTGGGAATTCATCTGGAATGGTGGGAAAGGGGAGGGTTCCATGGACTGGTCACGGCTGTTGGTGGACACTGGGCTACACTGGTGCAAACTGCATGTCCAGAGAAGGGAACAGAGCTGGAAGAAGGGCTGGAGTACAAGTTGGATGAGAAGCAGCTGAGGGAGCTGGAGGAGCTCAGCCTGGAGAAAAGGACACTCAGGGGAGACCTTCTCGTTCTCCATGACTCCCTGACAGGAGGGTGGAGCCAGGTGGGGGTCACGCTCTGCTACCAGGGAACAAGGGACAGTAGGAGAGGAAACGGCCTCAAGGTGTGCCAGGGGAGGGTTAGGTTGGATATTAGTGGAAACTTCTTCCCTAGGGCAGTGGTGGAGTCCTCATTCCTGGAGGGACTTTCACAACATGTGGGTGTGGCACTTGGGGACATAGGTTAGTGGTGGCCTTGGCAGTGCTGGGGGAACAGTTGGACTGGATGGTCTCAGAGCACTTTTCCAACCTGAACGAGTCTGTGATCCTGTGAAACTGGTTGTTGCTCAGAGAGCTCGGCAGAGGTATCTTTATGGTCTGGACCCCCACAAAAAAGGCTGCATTGTCTTGACTGGGAGGGGCTGAGGCCTGGGGAATTCAGTTCATTTATATGGGGGTTACTCCTTTGGTTCACAGTGGGTTTGTCACTTCAGCTCCCTGACCCCTTCTCCCTCCCTGATTTCACCCCATCAGTCCAGGCATGGTGGGGAGCAGACTGGTGGGACCCCAGGCTCTTCCCAGGCTCTGCTGTTCCTCCATGAGCCTTTTGCTGCAGCCTAAGGAGCAAAACCTCCCCAGCTCCACTGCCCTCTCGATCTGCCCTGCTCCAACAAGCTGAAAACCCTCAAATCCATGAGGATCTTCTGCTTTCCCAGCCCAAAAGACCTGGAAGAGGCCACAATTGGCCAAGGTGGGTTTTTTGGCCACTTTCCCATGTGATCAGCAGGAGGGATGGGTGCAGCCACCACCAGAAGGAGCAAAAATTTCTGAAAATGATCTCTGTGCCCTAATGGAGCCTCTGGCCTATGGGCCCAACTGGAACCTTGTGGGTCAAACTGGGACCCCATGGGGGAGCAAGGCTCAGCCATTAAACCCTTTCCCTGGCTTTGTTGCGAGCAGCTGCCTCTGCAGAGATGCCGCTCCCATCTTGAGCAATGGGGAAACTGAGGCACAGAAGGAGGCATTGGCAGTAGAGCTGAGAGCTGAGCAGAGCTCTCCAGCGCCTTGGGGTCCCTCTGACGCTGCCCAGGGACAGATCCAGGGTGCTGGGGTGCCGCCCTCCCTACCTGCACGCGGACCTCTGGCAGGTTGACCTTCATGGCCAGCTCCTCGCGGCTGTACACATCGGGGTAGTGGGACTTCTCGAAGGCGCGCTCCAGCTCGTGCAGCTGGTATGTGGTGAAGGTGGTGCGGTTCCGCCGGTGCTTCTTCTTGGGCTGCTCCTCCTCGGCGGCAGCTGGTGGGGTGCCCTCGCCGTCCCCTGGCTTCCGCAGCTCACCCAGATCCCCCTCGCACTTATTCAGGAACATGGTGGCACCTGCAAGGACACCGCAGAGTTAGAGGAATGTGGGGTCTTTGGACCCCGCATGTGTCCACAGTCCAGAGATGGACAGACAAGGAAACGGAGGGATGGGAAGATAGGGTGGCCCTAGGAACAGGTTATGCAAAGGCATAATCCTCTCTGCCACAGCAGAGGATCCCAGGGCTGGGGTGTCCCGGGGGCTGATCCACAGTCCTGGGAACTGACCCAGCATCCAATAGACGCCTCGTGCTTGGCTCTGCTGTCAGATGCCACCAGGCCAATGAACCCACTGGTGCTAAAAGTCAGATTTCCTCTAAAGTGGAGGATTTTATGGAAGTGCCATCACAGAGAGCCAACCAGATATCCCTCTGCCCTGGCCTGGAGGGGACCAAGCCTGGGTTAATTCCCTCCTTCCTGCCCAGCTCCTCTTGTCCAGCCTCTTCCATGGTGAAGGCTGGCCCTGGAATGCCGGAGGACCCCGTGTCAGTCCCCAGGCTGGGCGGGAGTGACCCGGCACTGTCCCCTGGCTAATAACCATTTTGGTGACGCTTATAAGCATTTTCAACCCTCACAACGTTTCATCTTTAAGCTTTTTATCCGGCATCTGAAATCTTCCTGCAGTATTTGCAGGGGATTAAGGGTCTCTTTCCACTGTGAGGATGTCAGCAGACATGGAAATGGGGCAGAAAACCGTAATCCTGGGGCAAGGGGAAGGCACTGCATTGCCCAGACTCGCCAGCAAAGACCCACCTAATGCCTCAGTGGGAGTGGGGAAGGAAAAGGAGCGTGGGTTCATGCTGCGAGGGGGTAAATGAGGGTCCTAGAGGGCAGTGGGCAGGGGGTGGGTGTTGGGTGTTGCCCAGGCTGTGCACACAGGGGTGTCTGTGTGGGGGTGCCTGTGTGTGCAGTGGGAGTGTGTGCAGTGTGCCTGCGGCAGCTGCGTCTGTACCTGTACCCGGGCGGGTGCCCAGGGGTGCTCGGGGTGCTCCCATTGAGGCACAGGTGTGGGGGGGGATGTGCAGTGGGCTGAGCATGCAGCAGAAGGCGTGCAGCATGTGCATGGTGCAGGTATGTACGTGTGGGGCTGGGGGTGTGGGGGTGGTTTGTGCCACATGGGAGCAATGTGCAGTGCCTGCGTGGTGCAGTGCCTGCGTGCCGTGCCCGCAGCACAAGTGGTGCAGTGTCTGCACTGCTGCATGCAGGGCGTGCACAAGTCCCGTGGGTGTGCAAGGAGCACAGCATGTGTGGGGCATGCACAGCCTGTGGGCACAGCGCGGACCCCTGTGCAGGAGCTGTGGGCACACAGTGCGTGTGCAGTCTGTGTGCAGAGTGTGCAGTGTGTGTGCAGTGTGTGCAGTGTGTGTGCAGGGTGTGCAGGGTGTGCAGCATGTGTGCGGTGTGTGTGCAGAGTGTGCAGTGTGTGCAGTGTGTGTGCAGTGTGTGTGCAGTGTGCAGTGTGTGTGCAGAGTGTGCAGTGTGTTTGCAGTGTGCAGTGTGTGTGCAGTGTGTGTGCAATGTGTGTGCGGGGTGTGTGTGTGCAGAGAGTGTGCAGTGTGTGTGCAATGTGTGTGTGGGGTGTGTGTGTGCAGTGTGGGTGCAATGTGTGTGCGGTGTGTGGTGTGTGCAGTGTGTGTGCAGTGTGCAGTGTGTGTGCAGTGTGTGTGCAATGTGTGTGCAGTGTGCAGTGTGTGTGCAGAGTGTGCAGTGTGTGTGCAGTGTGTGTGCAGTGTGTGCAGCGTGTGCAGATTGTGCAGGGAGTGTTGCACACCCCGTGGGTGCTGTACTCACCCAGGGGCCGTGCACATGCAGTGCTGTCTGTGCAGTGAACGCAGCATGGCGTGTGTGCCTTTGGTAGCTGCAAGCCCCCCCTGATGCCCCACGGCCCCTCACGGGGTGTCTGTAGCCCTGGGGCTCTGGGTCCAGCCCAGCAGTCTCAGGGTGCCCCAGGGGAGCCGCAAGTTGGGGCAAGAGTGTTGGGTGCTGCACCCTGGGGTGCCCTGAGGCAGCGGTGAGGGGCGGCTGGGGGGGGAACAGGGGCTCTGTGGTCACTGTGTGAGCATCACAGCGTGTCCTGGGACTGGGGACACAGGGAGGGGATGGGGTCCCCCACTGCCATCCTGCTCTCACTTACCTGTTTCTCATTTGCGCAGCTCCACACCTGCAAGGAGAGGAGAGAGGGGAGCTTAGCACCCAGAGCACCCTCCTGGGGCATGGACCCCCCAAGGGACCCAGCACCCCATCAGGATCCCTGTCTGCTCTGCCCAGCCATGTCCTACGGTCCCATGAAGCTGGGGGGGAGCTGGGGCAATGGGAATGGGTGAGATGGGCACTGGAGGGGATGAGTGAGAGAGTCTGGAGGGGCTGGGGATAAGATGGTGCAAGAGGGAAGAGAAGAAGAGGTGGGGCAGTGGTGGGGGGACAAGGATGAGGTGCGGAGATGGAGCCCCAGGGTTCACCCCCTGACCCCATCAGAAAGCAAAGGAGGCAAAAACTCCCCAGGGAGCAGCAAACCCGGACCTGGGAGCACGGATAAGCCAAGAACAGCAAAATACCGGAGCAGCAGTGACGCGGCAGCAGGGCGGCAGCACAGGACCCTGCGGGATGGGGTCAAGGGCTGGATCCCCACCCCAATCTGCCTCGGCCGGGCCAGGGGCACAGATGTCCCTGAGTGGGGAAGGGGGGACCATTACAGATCAGGCTGGGGGGATATCAGCACCAACCACCCCATATTCCCCATCCTCCAGGGACTGGCCTCGGGAATCCCAAACCTTTGCCACCAGTGTTTTGGGAATCCTGCCTGGAAACGGGCCATGCTGAGCTGGGGGCGGGGGAACTGCTGAACTCCGGGCTCCCGAAGGACATCTTCCTGCAGCCACTGTCATGCTAGCAGCAATTTTTGGGTTTAAGCCCTCAAGCTGCAAACCTGTGCCGGCAACCATAAGGACCCAACACCTCAGGAGAGTTTTTCCCCCCTCTCCTCGGTGCCCCAGCCCATGGTTTTCCTGTGGGGGCTGCTAGCTGGGGGGAGGGGACAGCTGCTGGTAAAGACTCCCAAAAAAGCAACAGAAACGACATTGAGCCCTGGTCAAAGTGGGTAAAAAACCTCACTTCCTCAATACTGCAAAGCAGCAGAACATCAGTGAGGACAAGTGGCCTCCCCTGGGAGCAGGGGATGTGGAGGGGAGACAGCCCAGGGAGAGCCCCAACTTCCACTGGGACCCAGTTCTTTGCCTTTGGAAGCCCATCTGGGTGCCAGGATTTGGCTCCCTGGGCTCAAGCTGCTGGGGACAGGTGGTAGGAGCATGGGTGGCTCCTGCCCCTGGTCCTGTGAGATTCGGGGTGAGTGACACTGGTGGGCGCCCGCACCCGCTCCTGAGTCCCCAGGGAAAGGTGCCAGCCCCGTCCCCAGCACCAACCCCGGGCACACCCTGGGGACACCCACTCCCTTTCTCAGCATCTTCCCTCAGCGCTTTGTCCCGAATTGGAAAAAAACGGCGTTACCTGCTGGGCCCAACTCGGCTTTTCCAGGAGTATTTAACTTTGCTGGTCCCTCCCGGGAACCAAACAAGCGGCTCAACCTCACCAATCTCGCAGCTTTGGCAGCCAAAGTTGCCTCTAGTCTTCTTATTTGTCACAGAACCGCCGTGCTAAGGCTCGGGAGAATCTTTATTTAGTGTTGCAGATGTCACCAAGGCACCGCAGATTGGAAATGAGTCCAAAGGATTAAGACGAGGTTATTAATTGGAGGCCTTCCCCTTTAAGAATGATTGACAGTTACTTTCTGGACAAGTAATTGCTCTAAATGTCCCCCCAGCACGGGTCCGGGGGGGCAGCGACGGACAAAGCCCCGAACTGCCTTCCCCACTCAGATTGTCTCCCCACAAAGGCGTCCTGCTGGAGTTTGCCGTGTAATCCCCTCATTACGGGCGAGGAGAAAGAATTAGAAACAGGGGGAGCGGAGAAGAAAGGATGGAGGGGGAGGGGGCAGGATTTCCTTGGGCTGCGGAGGCTCTGCCCCAGGGATGGGGTCTGGGGCAGGCACCCCAAGCCTCAGTGGGATGGGGATGCTGCGGTGGTGGGTGTTGTCCCCCCTGGATAGGGATGGCGAGCCTGGGGTGGCCCTGTGACAGCGTGGGTGGCCTTGTGGCTCCCAGTGATGCTGCCCACAGAGCCCTGCACATGTGGGGAGCAGAGATGGGAACAGGTGTGGGGACAGGGATGGGGATCAGGTGTGGGGTCCAGCTGTGAGGACCCAGGGTGTGGACATGGTCTGGGGACCTGCTCTGGGGTCTGGTTGTGGGCTCAGGTGTGAGGACCAGGTGTAGGGACCAGCCATAGAGACCAGGCCCCCTGAACAGCCTTGGGGACCTGGTATGAAGACCAGGCAGGGGGACCACTCACGGGGATCAGAGCGGGGGACCAGGCAGGAGGGCCAAATGTGGGGAGCAGCCATGGGGCAGTGCCCGTGGGACCAGGCATGGGAATGAGTCATGGACATGGGACTGAGCACTGGGGCCAGGCATGGGAACACCCTGTGGGGACCAGCTGTGGGTTCCAGCCAAGGGGACAATTCCTGGGGCCTGCCCATGGGCCCTGGCCTGAGGGGGCATGGGACAAAGGCAGCTGGGCTGAGGGGTAGGACTACCATCCCCACTCCCACTGCTGCCCCTGGGCCCCAAAGAATGATGGAAGCATCATGGTGGGGGTCCTGGGCTGTGCCGGGGGATGTGCTTGGTGCTGCCCACAGCCCCTCTCATGTGAGGTGGATTTTGCTCTTTTCTTTCTTTGCTCACTTTTACTTTCTCCCAAAACCATCTTCCTGCCACCTGCAACCGCTGCCGCCCCCGGACCTGTCTAGGCTTCCTCCCACTCCCTTCCCCTCCTTGCCACAGTTCCCCTTTCAGATGGCAAATGCCACTGCGGGGGTTTTGGACCCCAGCGCCCTGTGCCAGGTGGCTGCTGGCCCCTGAGTGGGTCTGTGCCCTCCCCACCAGAGCTGCCATTGGCAAGACCCTGCAGCCCCCTCTGTGTCCTGGTGTGGGCCCCAAGGCCATCCCATTGTCCCCCACTGGGGTTATGCAGCTTCACCTGCCTTGTCTGACACCTCTTCGGGGACAGTGTGATGTTGTCTTGGGGATGGCACGTCACCACCCTGGGGACGGCACATCACCACCCTGGGGACAGTGTGCCACCACCCCAGGGACAGGCTGGCACTGCCCCGGGGACAGCAAGGCCACACACCAGGGATGGCATGACGTGCAGGTGGGCCACGCAGCCCCTGGGGATGGGGTGACACCCCCACGTCATGCAGCGCTGCAAGAGAGTGCAGGGGAGAGCAGGGAGGTGCTGCCTGTGGGGGTACTGGGGACATCCCTGGGGCAAGGGCGATTTGTGGGGCCAGGGGTGCAAACAGGCACCTGGACCCCACTTGCCCGGGTGCCCATGCTGGCCACTGTGACAAGTGCAGGAGCCATGTACCCCACACCGATGGCCCTCGGCAGCTCTCCCCAGGGTGCCCCACTGGCCCGGGGGCAGGGAGGTCCCCGGGGTGCCGGGTTCGGGGGCGGGAGATTGCCCAGCCGCCCGGCCCCGGCGCTGTGTGTGCCGTGCCCGCCCCGCGGCCGCCGCAAGGTGTTGCTTCGCCCGGGGGGAGGCAGCAGGCTGATTTGCCAAATGATTATAATTGCCTTTTAGGAGCAGATAGCAAATTGATTTGCTTCCTTGTCCAAGGCCCGTAATCGCTTCATCACTTTAAAATATTAATGCTATACTTCTTTGCTAGTTTCCCAATTACCCTAATTGAAGGCAAATTGGTTAAGAAGGTGCAATGCAGAGTATCAGGGGGTTTAGTTCACTCAAATGACAGTTTTAAACCTCCTTAATCCTATTAGTGCGCAAAGCTGCTAACGCTTAGAGACGCTGCGTNGTTCATTAAGAGGCCTTGGGCAGGCGGGGAGGCAGCAGGGGTGACCCAAAAGGGTGCTGAGCGGGAGGCAGGTGGCAGCGTGGGGAGGGCGGGGGGGCAGGACGATTAGCCAAGGAAACCTGGTGGAGGGTCCTGACCCGAATCCCAGCTGGCGCTGGGAGTCCCCACGCAGCCCCACTGGGAACACTGGGAGAGGGCAGGATGGGGCCCTGATGTGGACCAGAGATGGAGGACTGAGGTGGTGGTGACAGAGCTCGTTGGGGAGCTCAGTGCCACCATCCCAGCAGCTGGCACCTGGTGGTCAGCCCAACCCTGGGGGGAGCGGCGATGTGGGGTGGGATCAGCGTTGTGCTGGGTGCCACAGCTGCCACCACCCTGTCAGGGACTTGGTGAGGGACGGACGGTCCCACCCCACAGGTGGTGTTTGTGCCTGAAGGGAGGTTTTCTAAGTTCGGAAGGAAAGCTGGTGAACGGGAATGGGAATGGTGGGAATGGTGGCAGAGACAGCAGGGATGATGAGGACAGCAGGGATAGTGGGGCCACCAAACATCACGAAGCTCCCCGGTGTCAGGCCCAGACGAGCCTGTCTCACACTCCTTGGGATGCTCCAGCAGCCACCAGCCCCCAGACTGGTACCCGGAGGGGTTCCAGGGGGAACTGGGCGCCTCGTGCATCCAGGCACCTCCTTGCTCCGTGTGCTCCAGCCGCGGCGGCTCAGCCCGATGGCTCTGGTGACAGCGCTGAGCTCGGTGACGCAGCTTCCAGCCCACCTGCGCTGGATCCGGCCGCCCCCTCCCAGCCCGGCCAGCGCGGCCGTGGGCAGCCCGGGCAGGGCCGTCCCCGCAGCGTTTCCGGAGCAGATGGCAGCGGCGTGGGGAGGACGGAGGCGGCTCAGAGCGTCGTTCCTTTCATGCACACACAGCGTGATTCCCGGCGGCTCCGGCTCCGGCGGGAGGTGCCGCTGGGGCCAGCGCTGGCCGTACATTTTACACGGGTTCAGTGAGCTTAGTCCTCGGGGACAGGGGACTCAGGAAGATTAGGCCTCGCTAAAATAGGCAGGTATTAGTGATCTCAGCAGCCCCCGGCCTTCCGGCGCGGCGGCATTTAAGCCAGCGCTGCTGCCGAGCGCCCAGGAGAGAGTCCCTGGCGGGGCAAGAGGCAGCCGGGCACCCTGGCCCTGCCAAATGGATGCCCCTGCTGCCCGCACTGGTAGGGGATGCTCGAGCAGGGGAGTAAATGCTCCACACCCCTTCCCAGTGCTGTCCTCAAGCCAGGGTGATCACTGGGTCCCACTGACCCTCATGCTTGGGGGCTGCTGCAGAAGGGGGGGACGGACCCATGGCCAAGCATCCTGGGCTGGTTGGTGGCTCAGGGGACATGAGGCAGCCCGGCTCCAGCGCTGTTATCATGTCCCCTCACCAACCAGGACAGGGACTGTGTGGGCGTGGGATATGGCAGGACGACCAGAATGGTGCCGGGAAATCCTGTGTTTATTGAGCCAAATGGTGCCAATGGCACGGCGCCAGGACTGCTGCGGGGGGTAACAGTGTCAGGGACCTGCCCCATGTGGGGGCTCACACCAGGAGCACCACGAGGGGGACCTGACCATAACGGCCGGAGGGGACCCAGGCATTCTGCACCCCAGTACACCCTGGGAAAGCAACTGGGAATGGTTTTGGGGAAGAAAACCCACGCCCGGCATGTGTATTGGGACCCCCGCCCCAAGTAAAGGCATCCAGAGCCTCCGCATCCCGTGGCTCCCGGGGACAGGGGCTGCCGGTGTCACCTGCCGCGGGGCGAGCAGCGGTGCTACATCAGGGCGCACTTCTCCTTCATCTGGTCCACGCCGCCCCGCGCGCGGTTCCGCAGCGCCGGCAGCTCCACCTCCCGCAGCTTCGCCACGAAGGCGAAGGCCCCGGCGCTGCCATCCTCCTCCTCCTCCTCGCTGTGCACCATGGCTGCCAGGTCCTGCGGCAGCTCCACCGCACCTCCGGTCACGTGCACCTGGGCATCGTCCCGCTCGTCCTGCACGCGGGTGGGAGAGGGTGTCGGATGGAGACAGACACGGTGCCTACCACGGTGGAGCGGGGGACAGGGGAGAGAGAACAGCCGGTCCCAGGGTGCTGGGGACACGGGGGGATTCCAGGACTGTCCAGTGCCAGACTCGGACGCTGGATGGACAGTGGGAGGCAGATGGTCAGATGGAGACAGTGGCCGTCTGCTGCCCTCTTCAGGAATCCCTCCCATCCAGGGGAGCACGGCAGCCCCTGGCTGTTTCCAGGGGATGTAGGGTCAAGGGGAGCCCCCAGGTCCCACCGCAGACAGACTGGTTCTTACCTGGGCCAGGTGGTACTTGTCCCGCAGGTGCATCCGCACCATGGCCCGCTCTGCCTTCCTCCGTGCAAACACCTTGTCCCGCTCGATCCTNNNNCTTCTGCAGAGCAGGTCCAGAGCAGGAGGGAGGAGAAGGTCTGAGACCCACAAGAGGGTAAAAATGGGGGCCTGGGAGCAGGAGCCACATCCTGCCCACCCGGCCCCAGCACCCAGATTCAGAGGTGCTTGATGAAGGTGCCCATTGCAGGGACTCGCTCCTCCTGCAGCCTCTCATCTCCCTGGTGCTGAGCTGCTGGGTTCCCACAGCACCTGGTCCTGGGGAGGTGGGACCTTAATCCAATCCCCTGCTGACCCCCCATCCCTTGACTCCAAGGGTACTGGGCTGCAACCACCCTGGGGCTCTGACACCTGGGGGTTCCCCTTGTCACCTGTGGTGCACGTAGGCACGGTCACAGGCCTGTGCCAGCACCTCCGTGGACCTCCCATGCTGTGAAGGAGAGACACTGAAGGGCACCTGCTCTGCACTTTCTCTTGCCCCAGCTGCCTCCCCATCCCTGTCCTGTGCCACCCTGGGGAAATCCCACAGCAGGTGGGATCCTCATTCCGGTGTGTTGGGGGACCCTAGTGACCCCCCCAGCCCCAGCAAAGCCTTACTTCTCCTCCAGCAGCTGCCGCTGGTACTCCTCAAACTCCTCGCAGGCCACGCTGCTGGGCAGCGCAGCTGCCTTCTCATCCTTGGGGGCCCCCTTGGGTGACTTGTCCTTGCCCCCCTGGAAGCTCTTCAGGGCAGCCGTGAAGAAGGAGGCCATGGTGGGTGGCGGTGGCAGCTCGTGCCGCAAGGTGCCCACCAGGTCCCAGTGCCTGCAAGGTCAGTGGGACCAGCCCCAGGGCACTGTGGATCAGGGCTGGATTAAGGCATTAGGAGGGGAAGACACAGCCAGGGTAGAAAGACCTTCCCTTCGCTGCACCCCAGGGTGCTTGCAGGGCACAGTGACAGTGCAGGGGGACAGCAGGTGCTCCCACATCAGAGTAATGGGGAGGTGGAAGGAGTCATTGAACTGCAGCACACACTGGGTCAGACTGAAATACCCCCCATTACCTGGATCCCAATTTGGGGCAGCACCCATGGGGCCGGGGCTGAGCCCTGGGGAGAGCCCCATGCCGTGGGCACCCAGAACCACACACACAGGGGGATTGGAGGTGCAGGAAGTCAGCACAGAGGAGACACAAGAGGATTAGCTGAAAAAACCCAATTGAGGGTCAAAGGACTGGCAGCAGACGAGGCGGTGGCGGGTGCACACCCACCCGCACAGCAGCCACATGCCCCCGCTAATCCCTGCTCCACCGAGACTCGAAATTGCTTGGGAGCCTGCAGGGCTGGGGGCTCCCCACTGCTGGGGATGTGCCCCGTGCCTGTAATCTATACACAAGCAATTCCCATACAGCCTCTGATTAAAAGGCTGTAATCCCTTGTTGCACAGAGCCTCAACAGGAGAGGGGCTGGATGGCACTGGGGGGCTCCAAGGGCCAGAGCTCCTGGCCCCTGCAAAGCCTTTCACTGGGCTTTGTCAGGCCCCACGTGAGGGATAGGCCTAATTTCACCCCAGAGGCTTAAAGATGCTGTTGAACTAATTTCTTTGGTTTAATCAAAAAGCCCGAATCCATGTGGTTGAACTGTCTGTGCCGGCATCCCCTCGTGCAGCTGGGCGCTGGAGCAGGGCTGAGTCAGGGTAGGGTCTCATCCTCCAGTGAGTGGAGATGTCCAGTCCTGTCTCCCATCACTGGGAGTTGCAGCTTGAAGGGACCCCACATGCATCATCCGCTCCTGGGGCTGAGCACAGGGGGTGTGGGCACGGCTCCCTTGGGGTCTGCACTCCCCAGTTGGGTGGGCCAGGGGAGATCGATCCCATGGCAACCTTCTCTGGGCTGTGTGGTGGGTAGAAGGACCATGCTGGGATGGAGAGAGGCTGCTGCCCCATCTCCACAGGGAGAGAGCAGTACCACAGGCCATCCTGTTCCTGGTCCCTATTGCCCTTTCACTCCCAACCCTGGAGAGTGCAGGGGCTTCAGGTCCGGGGTCCTGGTAGCAGGATGGAGGTTAAATGTCCCTCAGGTGCTTCAGCTCCTTCTGCAGCTTCTCTGTGAGTTTCTTGAAGGATGGGCGCTTGCCTGGCTCCAACTCCCAGCAGCTCTTCATCAGGGCATAGATGGTGGGTGGGCAGCCCTCGGGGGCATCCATGCGGTACCCCTGCTCCAGCAGCTCCGTCACCTCCTTCAGGGCCTGTGAGGACGAAGAAGCCAGCTGGGATCCCCTTCCCTGCTCTGGTCAGGGAGCAGTGGGTTGTCCCTGTCCCATCAGTGCCAGTGGGGTGTAACCTGTGGTGTTCCCTGGCACAGTGCTCACCAGCTTGGGGTAGGGTGCCCGTCCAAAGGAAAAGGTTTCCCACAGCAGGATCCCATAACTCCACACATCCGACTTGGAGGAGAATTTCTGTGGCAGCAGGAGAAGGGGAGGCTGAAGCCAGCTGAGGCTGCGCTGGGTCCCCGTTGCTTCCCAAGGGCAAGACAGAGGACAGTGACTGCCCCCTGACCCGCCTCAGCTCCCCAGGGTGTGAACACCCCCCAGTCCCATCATCCTGCCCCAATTCCCACTGCACGCCTGCTCAGGACAGAGACAGAATTTTGGGAGATGCAGGGCTGACTGTGCCAGAGGCCACTGCAGGGCAGGGATGGGTCGGTGGGAGTGGGAACAAGCAGGGGCAACCCAGGGGAGTGGGTGAAACGCTTTGGAAGGACCCCCTGGCCAGCCCCTTCCCTCTCACTGTTGCTCACATTGTGTTTCAGGGCCTCTGGTGCCGTCCACTTCACAGGGAGCAATGTGGCATCTGCACCCTTGGGGTTGACCCGGGCCAAGCCGAAGTCACTCACTTTGGCCACGTTCTCCTCAGAGATGAGGATGTTGCGGGCAGCCAGGTCCCGGTGCACCAATTTCTTGGACTCAAGGTAGTCCATGCCTTGAGCCACATCCCTGCCACAACCGAGTGAGACAGAGCTGTGTCCCCTGGGGCCGCACAGGGGGATGCAGAGCCCTGGATCTCAGCCCAGAGGAGAGAGATGGACTTACAGGGCGAACAGGAGGAGCTGCTGGGTTGGGACAAGTGCCCGGCCCCGTGTGCGCAGGAAGTTCACCAGGTTGCCCTGACAGAGGATAAAATGAGTCAGGACCGACAGGATGGGCCTGCAGGAGACTTTGCCTGCTGTAGGTGCTACAGTGCCTGGCATCTGTATGACTCAGCCCCTAGACAGGGATATTGTCCCCAAATGTAAGTGGTGATGGGTCCCACCGGCTGAGGAGCAGCCAGGTGCTCTCACCTTGCTCATGAACTCCATGACAATGTAGAGGCCATTGTGCAGGATCACTCCCAGCAAACACACAAGGTTTTTGTGCCGGACCTTCCTGGAATGGAGGGGATCCGAGTCAAGGAGGTGCTTGCTCGTCCCAGGCCACAGGCAGGGCTGGGCCACACCTCCATGGGGCACTCACGTCATGGCAGCTGTTTCAGCGAGAAAGGCCTGAGCAGTCACGTCGCACTTGATGTTCTTCACAGCCACCCTCTGCCCCATGTACTCGCCCTGCAGGACATCTGCGAGAGCATGGGAAGAGTCAGGCTGAGCCCCACACCTGGTCTCCTACACCCCAGGCTGAGCCCCCCATGCCATGAGATGGGGAGAGGAATCAGGGGGTGCCATCTGGGGAAGCTGCAGCTGGGACCCTCCAGCCCTATCCTCTCACCTACCTCCAAACTCGCCTTGCCCAATGCGGTCTCCCAGCGTGAGGTGCTTCAGATTCAGCAACCAGCCAGCTGGGTATGGGCACAAGGGCAGGTTAGCAGGGGCCACCAGTGGGGCCTTGTCCCTAAAATGCAGACCACAGCCCCCTCACACCATCCCCTACCTTTGGCCAACTCTTCCTCAGCTGACTTCATCCCAGATTTTGGTTTGGGCTTCACCAGCTTGGTGCAGATGGCTCCCTGCTCCTTCATGTAATGCTGCGAAGGGATGAACATGTGGAGATGATGCCAGCTCTTACCCTCAGGCTCAGGGTGTGAGTCCAGGGAACAGCTTTGGGATGCTCCACAAGACCCCACCATTGCCACCCTCGAGGGCAGCCCATGTCTCAGCCTTGCTCTCTTCAGGGCACAGCCAGAGGAACACCAGGATGGACCACAGGGGATATGGGATGCTACTGGTGGGGTTGAACCCCCGGCAGGTACTGCAGCAGCTGAGGGCAGTTTGCAGAGGCGATGGGAGCAGAAGCAGCCAGACAGATGGGACAAGACGGGACAGGATGGGATGGGACAGGACAACCTTTGGAGTTTTAAAGTGGGGCTGGGGCAGCTGAGAAGGGAAAGGAGTCACCCAAAAATAGTTGTGTCTAAAAGGAAAACATGAGAGTGCAACTCCCTGGAGAGGAGACAGGGTGAGGATGGACCACCAGGAAAAACTCACTGGAAGACTGAGAGCTCACACAACAGCCTGGGAGCCCTGTGGGGTCAGCAGGTGAGAGGGGGCTTTGAGTGGAGGGAGACACAGTAAAATGCCTCAAAGTCCAGGGGAGGCAGAGGCCACCAGGGTCTTCCTGCTGTGTGAAGCACTGAATAAGCAGTGATAGAGATGTGGCCCGTGGCTGGGGACTAGGACTGCAGGTGGCACAGCTGGTTTGCAGAGATATCCTTGGGATATCCCAGATCTGCCCTTTGCACCCCAAACTGAGTGGGAACCACAAGCCTTTGATGGGGACAGAGAGTTACACCAGGTAACAAACACCAGTGAAAACCGCACAGAACAGAACAAGGACCTGTCACTGCTCTGTGTGAGCCCATGAGCTCCTTGCCCTTCTCTGGCACTGGTGGGACTCTCTGCCTGGGGGTCTCACCTCAATCATGTCAATGAGGTTGGAGAAGTACTGCTGGCTGTCGATGCTGAGCGTGTTCTCCTCGTGCACCACGCGGTAGTGGATCACCTCCTTGCCGAAGCTCACGCACAGCACATAATCACCAGGGTGCCGGACAGACTCCCGTACCAGGAACAGCCCGTCCTCGGGGGGCTGCAGCTCCTGCACTGCCTCCAACCCCGAGATCTTCCCGTGGAACCAGCTGAAGAGAAGGGCATTGGAGAGGGGGCTGAGCCAGGGTAATTCCCCCAGGGGCAGCAGTGAGATGGGGAAAGCAGAGCCCCTTCCAAAGCTACACAGACCCCACTGCATGAAACCCCTCTCCATCAGATCCATCCAAGCTGGGTGGGCAAAACTAGGGGTCTTTAAAGCCAGGTACTGGCCCCAGAAAATGCCTCCATTGCAGGGCATGGCTACGGGATGCTCTGTCCCCAGCTGCCCACCCAAAACATGGATGGGGGGAACACACTGGACTCATCTGCTTTTGCAGCTCCCAGGGACTCAGCTGGGCCCCCTGGGCCCACCAATCGCCCCAGCTGTACTCACGGCATCAGGCTGAGTTTGGGGTCGGCGCGGATGGCCCCACGCTCCCGCAGTGCACTGGCTGCCAGCAGCCCCTCCTGCCCCGTCTCGTTGTGCCTGGCGCGGTACCAGCCTTTGCCCTGGGGACGAGAGGGTCTCAGAGCAAGGGAAGGAAGGGGGGATCCCTCTGGGAAGGGAGGATCCCTCTGGGAAGGGAGAGACTGGCTCTGGCAGCTGAGCTGATAGCACCAGAGTCCCATTCTGGCCATGCTCTCTCAGCGCAGTGTGTACCTGAGCACCCACAGGTCTCACCTCCACGGCCTCGATGATGGTGACCATGTCACCCTTGCGGAAGGCCAGCTCCCGGGGCTTGGGCTTGGTGTGGTCATGCTTGGTGACACACTGCGTCCCGGGGGGCCAGTGCTTCTGCAAGGAGAAGACGGAGTCAGTAGGGACAACGAGAGCTGGACCCCTCTGCTTCCCACAGGCACCAGGGCCAGCCCCAAGGACCATCTGAAACCCTGGCTGGGGACCAGGGGCACTGGGCGTGAGCCCTCCTCCACCCCACTTCGGTCCTGGGGGCACACGTCACCCTGCTGTCAGCTGGAATTGCTGGTGTCCCTGTGCAGCCCCGCTCACCCCAGACATGGCCAACCGTCAGCGCATCAGGGACTCCCTGTCCTCTCCTGCTGCCACCTGCAGAAGAAACCAAAGGGGCTGTGGAGGGACAGGGCTGAGCTGGCTTGTCCCAGGTCACGGCTGCTATCCCAGGCCACCGCTGCTGTCCCACAGGCTCCCCTGGCCAGCGCAGCTCCTGCCCCTCACACAGCCTCACACCACGGGATGGAGGAAAAGGCTTAGAGCAGGCTACAAACCCTGCCTGTGCCAGCTGTGTCCCGGGGACACTCCTGTCCCACACACGGATGGGAGCAGGACTCCTGCTCTCTGCCTCTGCCACCAAAGAGGGGCCCCAGCTCCCACCAGCTCTGCTCATACAGCAGGAGCCCAACACCACAGCTGTGGGGTAGTAATGCGGTTTTACCAGGAACTCGCTTTTTCACCTCTACTTTCAGAAGCTCTGAGTCACCAGGGCCATGAGAGGCACCAGCCATGGCCCTGCTGACATGAGAAGCAGCAAGGCTGACACGGGGGCTGCCTGGCAGCAGGGACACTGACAGGCAAGGCTGGGCTGAGGTGGGACTGTCACATGCACTGGCTGTGGGATGATTGCACAATGTCCCTGTGCTGCTCTTGACACCAACTGGTCATACTGGGATGCATATGACAACTTAGCAATTTAAAATTGTGGGTCTTTTCCTCCTGGAGTCCTTCATCCCCACTGTCACCTCCTTCAGAGGATCATAGAATCATGGAGTGGTATGGTTTGGGAGGGACCTTAAACCCCATTCCACCCCCTGCCATGGCAGGGACACCTTCCACTATCCCAGGTTGCTCCAAGCCTCTTCCAACCTGGCCTTGGACACTTCCAGGGATCCAGGGGCAGCCACAGCTGCTCTGGGCACCCTGTGCCAGGGCCTCCCCCCCCTCCCAGGGAGCAATTCCTTCCCAATATCCCATCCGGCCCTGCCCTCTGGCACTGGGAAGCCATTCCCTGTGTCCTGTCCCTCCATCCCTTGTCCCCAGTCCCTCTCCAGCTCTCCTGGAGCCCCTTTAGGCCCTGCAAGGGGCTCTGAGCTCTCCCTGGAGCCTTCTCCTCTCCAGGTGAGCACCCCCAGCTCTGCCAGCCTGGCTCCAGAGCAGAGGGGCTCCAGCCCTGGGAGCAGCTCTGTGGCCTCCTCTGGACTGGCTCCAGCATCTCCACATCCTCCTGATGCTGGAGGTCTCAGAGCTGGAGGCAGCTGTGCAGGTGGGGTCTAATCAGAGCAGAGCAGAGGGGCAGAATTCCCCCCTGCCCTGCTGCCTACTCTGTGGGATGAGCTCCTTGGAGCAGAGATGACTTTGCTCCATTCCTCCTTTGGAGGGTGAGTCACAATCACTCCTCTGCATCACTGGCGGTAAACTCGTCCCTGTGGCAGTGCGGATCCAAGGACTATCTGATTATGCCAGCCCCTATCCACAACAACAAAACAGGGACAATTGCAGCTGCTAAAAGTTTAGTATCAGAAAGCAGCAGTTTTGTCTCTACCAGAAGCCATCGTTAGCCAGCACTGCCATCCCCTCGCCCTGCAGCCCATCCATGGCACACAGATTGTCCTGGTGAAGTTGGGGATGCAAAGGCAGTCCCTGTGTGCCTGTTCCCCAGCAGGCACAGCCAAAGGCTGACATGTCTAGGTGCAGCTCAGATCACTCCCAGGATGGTGAGGACCCCATGAGGAGGAACGTGCTGGCTGAGCCAGGAGGGCTGATGGCAGCTCTGACAACTGTCCTTCATTTTCTGCTGCTCCAGGACAGAAATTTCAGGTGAAAAACAGCAACTGTTTGGTCAGTCCTGCCCCCGGGTGCAGACAGCAGGTGGTGCTGGGAAGGGACAGATCCTCCACTCGATTACCAAAGGGAAGAGCTTCTCCTCTGCCCAGCTGGCCCTGGGGCTCGGGGCGCTGGACACGCACCCCCATATGGACACCTGCCGCTGGCAGAGCCTGGACACCAGCCCGTGCCTCACCCGGGCACCAGCAGGGACGGCAGGGAATCACCTCCCTCCTGGTGACACTCCCATGCCTTGTTCTAAAGCAGCTCTTTCTTCCCGGAGGTGTTTGATCCATGAGGTTCCCATCATTGGAATGAATGTTCCCACAAGCAGAGTGTGCAGGCAGAAAGCCTGAGAGGAAATATTTGCCCCCTTCTTTGTTTTGGGGCTGTTCTGTACTTTTATGGATTGGTAAACCTGAGTAATTGCAATAAGGTTGAGAAGCACAGAAACATGGTGGGGGTTGGTAGAGCTGTCCCGACCCTGGACTGGAGAGCTCAAGCTTATTCCCAGTGCATAGAGTTACCCCGGCTGAGGAGGTGCCAGACCCAACAGCACCGTGACAGGAGGGGACACCGCCCGCGGGGGCTGCAGCTCTGGCTGCGGTGGAGCCGACACACTGCGCCCTCCCCTCCGGAACACAGACACCCGGCTGCACTGGGTGTCACTCGGACAAAGGGCAGCTACAGCCCTTCTGCTGGAAAACGGGTGACACCCGGGCATTGCCCCACTGCCCACCATGCTCAGCACCGCGCCTGCTCCTCCCTGCTGCCAGAGTGGACAGGAGGACACCTCATCTGCCCGCGGCACCTCTCACACCTCGCTCTTACCTCTCAGTGGTGGCCATGCGGGGCTGGGGGCAGCGATGTCAGGGAAAGCTCACAGCTGAGCCTGGACGTGGATTCCTGAACTCCTGGAGAGTCTCTTTCCTACACAGAGCCAAGCTCTACGTTCAAGGGTAGCTCCCAGACAGAGCCAGGGCCCAATTTCCTGATTTCTCTGCTGGTGAGGCTGTGATGCAGCGTCCGGGCAGTCCCTGCACCAGCACCGCCTGCGCCCTCCAACCTCCATCAGAAATGACTCATTATTTGACAACACTTTGAGCAACTTCTGCCCTTTGAGGGCACAGTTACACACCCTTGCTAGAAGGGAAGTGGAGCTCCCCAGATCCTGTCCCCTGTGGCACTGTGGGGCAATCAGTATCCCCCTGCAAACAGGGACAGTTGCTGTCACCACTGCTGGCCTGGCCAGAGCAGTGACCATGGAGTGGGGGCCGGTGCTGGCAACAGCTCTCCAGGGAGGCTGTGTCTGAGGAGAGGAAGAGCTGGCTCCAGGGATCCCCAAGTGTAATCCTCTCTCAGCATCGACTCTGTGAGCCTCAGGGCAGGTTGATCCGGGAGCACGGCCACCCCTCCTTGTTCCACTGGGTGTGACAACCCAGAGGCATCGAGGGTTGGGACAGGCAATGGCAGAGAGACCTTTAACTGAGCACCACTGTCAAAAAGAACCAGCTAATCTGTATCCTGCAGCATCCGCAACGAGTCGGGAGGGAATAACCCCCTCTGCAGTTCACTATCCCAGCCAGAAAACCAGACACCAGTTCTGCACTCACATTCAGCATTTCCAATATTCTGAGCAAAATGGTGAAAAAGAGGAAAATGCAGTTGCAGGCGAACACCAGACTTCATTCAGGGGTCTTGGGATCTTTTAGGGTGTACTTTAAAAAAAAGTTTAATAAAATAATGTCCAAGCCTTCAGAAAACACTGGCAATTCAAGGTCAAAGGCAGTGTAGAAGAAAACTAATCCAAACTAGCTGGTACTTTCAGGTCCTGGTTATATTTTTTCATCCACAAACAACTTCCCCAAGCCATTCCAGCCATACTGTTCATAGGATTCTTGGGCGAGTTTCCCCAGGAACACTCCTTGCATTATTCCCTGTATTTGCAGGGATGGATCCTTAGAAACCTGGTCTGTTCAGGCTGGAGAAAAACACACAAGTTCATCCTTACAGCCCTGCGCTGCACTCCCAGGATCTGCACAAGGCTCCCTGTGACAAACAGAAATGTTTTGTACTTTTGGCTTTTGCCCCATCCAGCCGTTGTCACAGACGTGATCATGGGCCGAAGAACTTGGCGTCACGCACAGGGAACCATCCCCTCAGATGTAATAAATGGGCTTTCCCTGTCCTGCTGCACAGCCAGCAGAGATTCCCACTTGCTTCTGCCTGAGCTGGTGCCTCCTTTACATCCTGGTACCTGCCACCCAGCCAGTGCCTGAGCCTTTAACACATGGAACCTCAGAACTGCCTTCTCCCTTCTCCGGTACAGCAAAGACAATGCCCAGCTCGGTGGGTACAGCTGAACCACCACGTGCCCGGGTCCCTCCAAAACCTACAGAGCCGAAACATTGGGACCGTGCAGCCCTTCCCAAGTCACTGGATAAATGGGCAATAGTATGGGAATGCTTGTCTCACATTCTAGGCTGAGGCTTTGCCTACTTGCCAGTCTTCCTGCTGGCATCCTGCATTTGGGCCAGGGAGAGCAGGGCTCAACATCCTATGGAGCCATTCCTGGCAAAATGAAGGTAATCCAAAGGAGCAGAGTTTGGAGGTGGAGAGATGGGCAACAATATTCATCAGGAACAGCACACATTTTGTACAGAAAACCAGCTCCTGTCATCTCAGCAAGATCCAGGCATTAGCAATCCCAAACCCACAGGCTCTCTTTTGCCAACTCAACCCCTTTCAGTTCACTTTGACAATACCCTTGGATTCATCAGAAATGTACCTTCCAGCCTGAGGAGTCTGCCCTGCATTTCAAGCCTTCAAAAAGGGAACCGGAAAATGGCAGTAAGACATAAGAGCAGACATGTCCTTGACATCCAATCTCCGGCATTTAAAGGGAACATCACTGAGTTAAAACATTCTAAATGATGATAAAACATGCTTTATCGCAGCAAAGATTTATATTTCTACCCAGAAATACAGAAACACAGAATCCCAGAATGGTTGAGGTTGGAAGAGACCTTGAGTATCATCCCTTTCTAAACCCCTGCCATGGGTAGGGACATCTTCCAATAAACCAGGTTGCTCCAAGCCCCGTCCAACCTGGCCTTGGACACTTCCAGGGATCCAGGGGCAGCCACAGCTGCTCCGGGCACCCTGTGCCAGGACCTCCCCCCCCTCCCAGGGAACAATTCCTTCCCAATATCCCATCCAGCCCTGCCCTCTGGCACTGGGGCACTGGGAAGCCATTCCCTGTGTCCTGTCCCTCCATCCCTTGTCCCCAGTCCCTCTCCAGCTCTCCTGGAGCCCCTTTAGGCCCTGCAAGGGGCTCTGAGCTCTCCCTGGAGCCTTCTCCTCTCCAGGTGAGCACCCCCAGCTCTCCCAGCCTGGCTCCAGAGCAGAGGGGCTCCAGCCCTGGGAGCAGCTCTGTGGCCTCCTCTGGACTGGCTCCAGCAGCTCCATGTCCTTCTGGTATTGGGGGCCACAGAGCTGGAGGCAGCTCTGCAGGTTATTGTTGGTTCATTTGGAGAGAGGATCATTTGAAAGGGTCTTTCACCCTGAATAAGCTTGGGGTGATGCCTTAAGCTCACCCTTCTGTGAGTGGCTGTGCCCAGCACTGGTTCAGGCACTCTTGTACACCTTCATCTTTCTCTCTGCATCACCAGGAGCCAGACTGATGCCTCCAGGAGCGATTCCCCTCTGTTCCCAGCAGCCCCACGGAACAGTGTTGACAGAAGAGATATTTTCCCCAAACCTGTGCAGAGCAAATAACAATGCCCAAATCTCTGCCCCAGCAAGAAAGCAGAGCCTGGGCATGTCCACGGGACAAGCGGAAGATGCTCAGCTGCAGCTCAACACAGGAGCTGGTGACACCCAGCTCCAATGTCAGGGCAGCTCTTTTATGGGGACACATCAGGCCTTGGCTGCAGTGTCCATGCTGGTGAGTTGTGTCTGTCTGGGGGGGACGTGCAGCACTCAGAGGCTTGTCCCACATCTGGTTCTTGGTTTTTTCAGGCATCTGTGTCACTTTCCCTGAATGGGGACTGCTCCATCAGTTAAAATCTTCAGTAATTAGTATCATAACTTGGCTCCCATTACTAGCAGCACTTGTGGCAATTTACTTCCTAATTTCTAATGAGGAAAGCTTTTTGCAGCGGATGTACCTTTTCATCCTCTTTTGATCTGACTAAGGGCAGGGTAGAAAATGCTCATGATATTTCAACACTTCCCAATCTTTCTGATTTACCAGCAGCAGAGGATGATAACTGGATGGCAAAATGAAGATCCCAATCAAGGCATGAGGTTATGGTAGCACTGAGTGTACAGGGGGACAGCATCAGCTCCAGCAGAGCTTAGAACATGCTGCACTGGGTTAGTTCATACAGTGGTCATGTAGTGATAGGACAAGGGGGAAAGGCTTTAAACTGAAGGAGGGTGGGTTTTGATGGGATGTTAGGAAGAAATATTTTTGGTTACGAGGGTGTTGAGGCCCTGGCACAGGCTGCCCAGAGCAGCTGTGGCTGCCGCATCCCTGGAAGTGTCCAAGGTCGGGTTGGATGGGGCTTGGAGCAACCTGAGACAGTGGAAGGGGGTCCTGTCCAGGGGGTGGAACTGGATGAGCTTTAAGGTCCCTTCCAGCCCAAACCATTCTGAGATTCTGATTCTATAAAACAATGCATCTATGTAAACATCTATGAAAGCTTTGAAATACATCCCTCTCCAAATATATATTTTTGTATGGCTTATGACCTTTATCACAGAATATTTAAACAGAACCTTCTTTACACCCCCCAAAATGTACTTAAAGAAGAAACAGCTTCATTTGACAATAAACAACACAGAAATAATGTTCTTCAGTAAGTTCTAAAAAGCTATTCAAAATACTCCAAAAAGCCTGAAGGAATGTGAAGAGTGATTTGAAACTGAACTTTAAATGAAGAATCACAGTGTTCCACAATGGTTTCGGTTGGGAGGGACCTTAAAGATTATCCAGTCCCCCCCCCTGCCATGGGCAGGGACACCTTCCACTAGACCACATTGCTCCAAGACCTGTCCAACCTGGCCTTGAGCACTTCCAGGGATGGGACAGCCACAGCTGCTCTGGGCAACCTGGGCAGCCAAGAATTCCTTCCCATCTAACCCTGCCCTCTGGCAGTGGGAAGCCATTCCCCCTTGTCCAAAGTCCCTCTCCAGCTCTCTTGGAGCTCCTTTAAGCACTGGAAGGGGCTGTGAGGTCTCCCCAGAACCTTCCCTTCCCCAGGTTGAACACCTCCAGCTCTCCCAGCCTTCAACAAATACATGAAGCTGAAGCCTGTGGCAATTCTCTCACTGTCTGGTGGTGTCGCATCCAATAACCAGTGTCCAGCTCTGGCTGTCTCCATTGCACTCTTTTTCCAGTTACCACTATGACAGCACCAAAGCCACGTTACAGCTCGGTCAACTTTTGTTCAAAAACACTGAGAAGGAAGTGTCTCTGTATGTCTGTACCATGCTGTACACTGCTGCTCCCAAACAGCAGCCCCTGGAGTCCAGGATCCCTGCTCCAAAGAGTGGGGGAAAACCCCAAACCCACACACCAAGACCTGGCAGCTTCAGGCACTTCAGGCCAGAGGGCAGAAATCTTAAGTGATGAAATGTTTAAAGGATACACATGATACCAGAGCGTGGGTGGGATTTATTTCTTTTTTTTCTTTAATGTATCTCTCTATATGTTTTGCTGTGGGAAGAGTTTCTTCTAGAGCAAGGAGTGGGAGGGAAGGAAACATAACAGAAGGAAAGGAACTGTTGCTACAGGCAACTCAACTCTTACACAATGGTGCAATTTCTGTAGTGATTATGGAATCACAGAATCACAGAATCATTAAGGTGCGAAAAGACCTCCAGGATCATCAAGTCCAACCAGCAGCCCAGCACCGCCTCCATGTTCACCACTGACCCGTGTCCCCGAGTGCCACATCCACACGTCGTTTGAACGCTTCCAGGGATGGTGACTCCGCCACTGCCCTGGGCAGCCTGTGCCAGTGCCTGACCACCATTTCCATGAAGAAGTTGTCTCCTACACCCAACCCAGACCTCCCCTGCTGCAACTTGAGGCCATTTTCTCTTGTCCTGTCATTTGTTACCTAGGAAAGAGACTGACCCCCACCTGGCTCCACTGTCCCATTAGGGGTTGTACAATTCTGGAGAATTATAGTACAACAAAAATACCGGCAATGGACTACTGAAAATGCAAGATATCAGACTAACCCAGGACTTCTTTATAGGCGAAAATTGCCATCATATGATCATCCATAATATGATTACTATGCAGCATTTCTTGTGTGTAATTTTTTCCACCTCCTTCACCCTCTGCTCTTCAACCTCTTTTCTTTTTACTGTGTGCATTAAATGCATTCTTTCGAGATTTCAAGTCCCCTGATTATGCTTCTTCCCCTCAAAGCCTGCATTTTTAAACCATGCCAGGAGAAGAAGGAGATAAAATGGTAACAACCCAACTGAAATGAAGGCAGCTTTCTGGAGGAAATACACAGAAATCTGCAGTTCTTCCCACACACTATGGAAGGTGGAATTTTAAGTTATTTAGAAGTTCATCACCATCACTACACCGTATACAGAAATTAAGCTTACATTGCAAAACCTCACCTAAAGGTCCTTAAAGCTCATTGAAAATACGAAACCAAGAATTTGGTGTCCAAGCTGAAGCCTTCTTCATCAACCTTCTGCCCTGAACCACAGAGGTTTCAGGCAAGACTGGCTACTGCAATTTTATCTCAAACTGGGTTCTCTTTCATCATATTTAACTTGAGAAACTAGGGTTTTAATGTTTGCTTATTTGGTGTTGATCAAGAAAGTCAATGCTCTCATTGCACAGTCAAAAAAATTGCAACTGTTAATTAAAGAAAGTAATTACATGTAAATGACCTTTCCTGCTGTGTATCAAACCAAGAACGACTGAGCAAACAGGATGGGAGAGGGCTTGAGTCATGTATTGTATAATTTTATGTGCTACAATAAATTCTGTGGTTTTCCACATAGGCAATAAAAAATGGGACAGAGGAGTCAATGGCACACAAAAACATTGAGGACAAATAGCATTTCATTTATAGACAGTGGGATTCTCATCTGGGGGGACACTGTCAGTGCGGAGAACCAAATTAACCGGGCCCCTCATATCAGGGCTTGGGATGGATCTCAGAGAAAGGTTCTTCCCCCCGAGGATGCTGGGCACTGCCCAGGCTCCCCAGGGAATGGTCCCGGCCCCGAGGCTGCCAGAGCTCCAGGAGCATTTGGGCACCACTCCCAGGGATGCCCAGGGTGGGGTTGTTGGGGGGTCTGAGCAGGGCCAGGGGCTGCACTGATGATCCCTGCGGGTTCATTCCAACGCAGGATTTTCTATGGTTCTATGCTCCTCTCACTTTGATGAATCCCTTTACTTAAATCTGAGCAACATCAACACGATTTCTGGTGTTACTAATGATAGAAATATAATAATAAATAAAATGTAGTCCATATCTCTCAGTAGTTTAAGAGTGCTAATTGCAGTGAGAATCTTCAGTATCCCACTGTCAGGGACATTCAGCAAACGGGTATTAACTGCTCTTCTCTACCTGTGCATCATTTCATTACAGATTCACTGAATCCCAGAATGGTTTGGGTTGGGAGGGACCTTAAAGCCCATCCCATTCCACCCCCTGCCATGGCAGGGACCCCTTCCACTGTCCCAGGCTGCTCCAAGCCCCGTCCAGCCTGGCCTTGGGCCCTTCCAGGGATCCAGGGGCAGCCACAGCTGCTCTGGGCACCCTGTGCCAGGGCCTCCCCCCCCTTCCAGGGAACAATTTCTTCTTCTACAGTAAAGAGTCCCTGGCAGTTTACAGTCTCTAAAGCATCCAACTTACCTTCCTAACAGGAATCTTGCAGTCCAGGTTCATCTGTCAATGCAAGAGATTAGAAAGGAAACCCATCACAAAAATAAATATATTGTAGTCAGGTTTTTAACAGCAAACATCAGCGGGCAATAAATTAAAAACATGTTTAAAAACTATTTAAATAATTCTGGAATCTTGCTTTACCTGAAGTAAGAAAATGTGAGAAGCTGATCAACTGAGCTTTAGATTCTCTGGAATGAGCCCACAGTTACAGCATCTGAGACTTCCTTTAAAAGCTTTTCTATAAATAACAACCGTGAGTGTTCCAAAAAGCAACATGAGCTTTGTAGAAGTCAAGTGGGAGTGCTTGGGGCTGGAAATACAGTTCTGACAAATCCATAGAATCACAGAATCCCAGAATGGTTGGGGTTGGAAGGGATCTTAAAACTCATCTTATTCCCCACCCCTTGGCAGAGACACCTTCCACTGTCCCAGGCTGCTCCAAGCCCTGTCCAACCTGGCCTTGGACACTTCCAGGGATCCAGGGGCAGCCACAGCTGCTCTGGGCACCCTGTGCCAGGGCCTCTCCACCCTCCCAGGGAACAATTCCTTCCCAATATTCCATCTAACCCTGCCCTCTGGCACTGGGAAGCCATTCCCCCTTGTCCTGTCCTTCCAGGCCCTTGTCTAAACTTCCTCTCCAGCTCTCCTGGAGCCCCTTTAGGCACTGGAATGGGCTCTGAGGTCTCCGTGAAGCCTTCTTTAAAATCCTTGTTTACAAAAAGTCCCATCGTCTCTGGAGAGGATTAAAGTGACGTGATAGAAGTAAAAAAACAGATGAACATGCTTTCCCTTTAACCAAACATTGCTACTTCTCTGGACATTTGCCCATTCTTGGGACTCTGCCTTGGGGTTTGCAGCACTTTGAAATTAATTACTAGACTACTTGTCACAAGTCACCAAACTACCAGGAACGTATCCACTTTTGTGGGGATTTTGATTATATAAGTAGCCAAGTAAGAAATAGTATTTGCTCTTCTATCACCAAAATGCACACACCCCCAACAAATCAACCCTTCAATCTGACCTTGGTGGCAGAGCTTCCTTGGGATGAACGTCAGGAGAATGAAGAGCTGATTTCAGGGCTCCTTTCTAAAAATGTTAATGATCTCAGACAACCGAGTGCACGTGGGATTTTACAGCTGCCTGGTAATCTTCTTAACTGCAGTAATCATACAAGAAATTCTCCCTCAAAAGCACACCAAGAGTATATGTCACCAAGGTGAATATATCACCTCTGTCACTGAGACTGAGTCTTCGGGGGTCTCCATGGATATTTCTGTTCTCTGCTGGCATTTTCCCATCACTCATCTGCTGCAGTTTGATGGCCGTGTGCAAGAGGAGAAGTTTTTTCCCCACCTCCTGTCACATCTTTTATTTGGGTGTAGGATTCTGGCATTACTCTCTGAATACTAAACACAAACCCATTGCAGCTGCACTCAGAGCTTACAGGGAAGTTGGATATTTTAACCTTCACCATTTCCAAACTGAGACACAGAGCACATCCTTCAGCATAACTAACCATGACAGTAACAGCAAGAATTTCTCATCAGAATGTATTTTCTCACGGTGTACATACTTATGCCTTAATAAAATGTTGCCACTCTGTTGAGTAACAGTGATTTTAAAAGCTCCCAGCCACGTTACACCGCAATTCAAGACAGGAAGGAAATGCAACATCCATTGAAGCTGCAAAGGGCTCTAGAAAGAGCCAAATGAAAAGCCCACAGAGAAATTTACCTAGAGCACAATTCACTTGCATACATTGACAAGGTTTGTCACCACGATGGACATATCTTAATTTTAAAGCTTATAGGAAGTAGCAATCATTTAGCAAATAATTTCTTATAGCAGATTTTTTTGAATCCATTGTGCACTCAGGTATGTTCTCTTGAAGATTATCACCCCTTCCTGGTGCCAGTCAATCACCTGCCTGTGATATCAAGGGCATTTTCCAGGCATAAATAATACTTACATTTGGGGTTTTTTTCTTTTTATCTGACCCTGCTTATAGTAAGAATGGGAAGAACAAAACCTGATCTCACTGAAGATGAAGATTTAATTTAGATGTCAAATCTTAATGCATGATTTCATAAGTAAAAGCAAAGTAACATTTTCAGGAATTCACAAAATAATAGCAATGCAAATAATATAAATGTGTCATCATCTGTCCCAGCACTGAAAACAGTATTTGCACACAGAAAAAAAAGCCTGACTAATACAAAACCCTACATGAAAGCCCATAAATGTATATTTGAAAAATCAGAGTAAGGTGATTATGCACAAAATAAACCAGCATGGCATAAGTTCAACAGCTTGATCAAGCATTGTTGAAAAATAATGTTGTAAAAAAGTCACAAATCATGATGAATATGTCTGAAATCAAAAGCCTCACACAGCAATTTGTCCCGCAAGGAAAGTGTCAACCTCTCCTACTGATTCATGTCAAACAGGATGTACACCCAGCAGCCCTCAAGGTACACTTTCAGAGACAGTTGTAGTCTGATTTGGTTTGTCACCTTCTCTTTCACAAGCTTGCTGCTTCTTTCCTCTATTTTTAGCAGTTTGTGAATGAAGAAAACTGGCTCAGTAGCCCAATTCTTAGCTATTTAGGAAGACATCCTTAATAGCATTTAAGTTAAAAATCCTTCAAACTGTTGTCAGCTGTTTGTTCCTATGAAATCTTCCCCGACTTGTTCTATTCCATCTCATTAGAGCAATTATTAGAGCAGCTGGCAGTGGTGGATTAAATTCATTACTGACATTTGCACCTCTAACCCAACACTGAAGCAATGCCTTTGCTAAAAGCTTTGCTTTGTTAAGCAAAAGCTTCTGCTTGAGCACCTGGCTGGCACTCAGTCTCCCCAGTGTCTAAAAGGTAACGCTCAAAAGGCACACCTGGAAAAGTTAGAATCTCTGCAAAGATGGGCTGGGAAGGTGGGTCTGTGCCAACCTCATGAAGTTCAACAAGGCCAAGTGCAACTCCTGCACCTGGGTCAGGGCAATCCCAACCAAAAACCCAGGCTGGGCAGAGAAGGGATCAGGAGCAGCCCTAGGGAGGACTTAGGGCTGTTGGTGGGCGAGAAATTCAACCTGCCCTGGCCATGGGCACTGACCCCAGAAACCTCCCCTGTGCTGGGCTGAGCCCTCGGTGTGGGGAGGGGGGAATTCTGCCCCTCTGCCCCGCTCAGGTGAGACCCCACCTGCAGAGCTGCCCCAGCCCTGGGGAACAACATCAGGAGGACGTGGAGCTGCTGGAGCCAGTCCAGAGGAGGCCACGGAGATGCTCCCAGGGCTGGAGCCCCTCTGCTCTGGAGCCAGGCTGGGAGAGCTGGGGGTGCTCACCTGGAGAGGAGAAGGCTCCAGGGAGAGCTCAGAGCCCCTTGCAGGGCCTAAAGGGGCTCCAGGAGAGCTGGAGAGGGACTGGGGACAAGGGATGGAGGGACACGACACAGGGAATGGCTTCCCAGTGCCAGAGGGCAGGGCTGGATGGGATATTGGGAAGGAATTGCTCCCTGGGAGGGTGGGGAGGCCCTGGCACAGGGTGCCCAGAGCAGCTGTGGCTGCCCCTGGATCCCTGGAAGTGTCCAAGGCCAGGTTGGAAGAGGCTTGGAGCAACCTGGGATAGTGGAAGGTGTCCCTGCCCAGGGGTGTGGAATAAGATGAGTTTTAAGATCCATTCCTACCCAAACCATTCCATGATTCCAAGTTTTTCCAATGGTAAGAAGTCTTTCAAATCAAAAGGCAATTCAAGACTCTCCTAGAACCTTTGTGTGCTGCAAATGCAAACTTAATTGTAAGTATTTCTTTGATGATGGTTTTATCAACTACAAAGCTGTAGTTAGGCCTGAGAGAATTTAAGCTTTTTATCACAAGCTGACATGAATATCTCCATGATGCTATACATCAGATGCTTTCAGTATTGCAGAACATTCCTAAATAAGTTATGGCTCACACCACTTTCTCCACCCTTAGCATCCCTTCTCTGTGCAGTTCTCAGGATCAGCTGCTACTAAACTTCTATTCAGGGCACATTTCCAGGTTCAGCAAAGAACAGTAACTGCTGAGTAACTTCAGATGCTCGGCTGGTCCCACAGACAAACAGACCTGTCATAGACTCTCTAAGAGTGAGGAGTAAGTACTGGCACCCTCCTGTAAGTACTCTGGGATAGAAGCAGACATTGGGAAAAACTCCAGTAAAGACAACTCTGAATGACCACACTGTGATCGTGTGCATGATCTTCTTTCCAGGCCACATGAAAAATTTGACAGTTCTTGTGCTCAGACATCTTCAAAGCCAGAACTCAGAGCAGACATGAAGTACAAGGTTCAGAGATGAGTGAACACTTGGAGCAAAAGGTTTTTAGACATCGACTTGAACAGTTGTGCTGACATAGCACAGCCTGGTTGTTGGTGGCAGGGGGAGCCACAGAACTGGCTTCTGTGAGAAGCTGCTAGAAGCTTCCACCATAACTGACAGAGCCAATCTCTGATGGTTCTGAAGATGGATGTGCTGCTGGCCCAATTAGAGAGGTTGGTAATGCCTCTGTGAGGACATATTTAAGAAGGAAATCAAAACAGCACAAGGGCAGTTCTTTCCAGGGGTGGCGAGGCGCCGTCACCAGAGGCGATCCCAGCACTACGTGCGGCCACCGTGGCCACCGCCATCTCGGAGCTTTGTCTGCTTGGCCACCCTTAGCCAGCCGTGCTGCGGACGGAAGGGCAGGGACGGCATCGGAGACTCCTCCTTTATGGCACCCGGCATGAAGAGGGGCATTGAACGGCGCGGGTGTGGCAGCCATGACTGCCTGCGCAGTGGCGGCCGGGCCGTGTGGCCGGCAGCAGAAACATGGCGAGCGATTCCCTGACGCAGAACCTAGACGAGATGAACTTCTTGGTGCTGTGAGATGCTCCAAGAATCTTTGAATTAGTGAAACTTATTAACAATGATACCTATGAGCAGCAATTTTTCTTCTAGTTGGAGAAAGAAGAGGAAGTGAGAACATGTGGAGAAAGACAACATGGCAGCACCAAGGTCAGTGAAAAGAAAGAAGGGGAGGAGGTGCTCCAAACGTTGGAATCGAAATTCGTCTACAAGCCACGATGAAGACTATAGTAAAACAAATGGTCCCCCTGTAATCCGTGAAGTCCATGGGGAGTGCAGAAATCCACTTGCAGCCTGTAGGAAAGGTGCCCACACCGGAGCGAGTGGAGGCCAGAAAAAGCTGTAATCCAGTGGGAGACCTGAAGAAAGAGAGAGGGTCCCTACTTCCAAAAATAGAGAAAGAGGGCCCTTGCTTCCAAACTAGAGCAGCCTATCCTTAAAAAATGGCACCCCGTGAACCAGTGACCCACATCACAGCAGTTCCAGGAAAACTGTTTTGCCTGTGGGAGGCACTCACGGCATAGCAGAAAAAAAGAGGCTTCTCTCCCTAAGCGAACTGAAAAAGATCTTGGGTACTGAACTGGCCGAACCACCCCTCCCCCCCGCCACACCCTGCCTCCCTGCGCTGTTGATGGGAAAGAGGGAGGGGCTGGGAAGAAAAAGGTATTTTAAAGGCTTATTTTACTTCTCATTATCTTCCTCTGACTCTGTTAATAATAAATTTACTTTATACCTTTAATTTTGAGCCGGTTTTGCCCTTAAGAATATTTTCTCCCAATCCTTATCTCAACTCATGAGCCCTTCATTTTTTTCCCCTCCTCTGCTCAGCTTTAGCAGAAGAGAGTGAGTGAACAGTTTTCATAGGTGCCTAGCGCTTTAACCAGTGTCAAACCACGACAACAGTCAAAACCAATTGTGAAATAATTTTCAGGAATATTTTAAGAAATAAAACTTGAGGTTTGATTGTGCTCTGCTTAAGTTGTTGGGTTTTTCTGAAGTGATAACGTTATTTCCTTGTTAACTGTAACATCAGCCTGACTTTTGAGAAAAATGTGATCAAAAACCTTTGCGAAATGGTTTGGTTTCATAGCATAGATGACAACTTCAAGCTAGGAATTTTTGGCAAAGCTAAACAACCCACTTAGATCACACCAGGTTATCCCAAGAGCTCATTTACTGCTGTGAACTGACTTAAAGCATATATTTCTATCATAGTTTTTATTTCAGAAATGTTTCTGCAAGAGCTTTTCCTTGATGTACATCTTTCTAAAACATAAACAGGCTCTGTGGTGTTCATAACCCTACAAATGTGTCCCACCTCCCGAGGCTCCCCGGATACACATTGCACCTGCTCCTGTGAGCCACACAGCAGACACCACAGAGCCCACATTGACGTGGTTTGCATCCTGCAGGGCTCCTGTTTCCTCGGCTTCCTGCCTGCTGAACAACGCCTTTCTTGTTGCACTTTTGTCATTCTAAGTGCCCCTGGTACGACAGGGCAACATATTCATTTTCCTTTCAATGAAAGTACTGTTTTTCTACTAAACATTGTGTCCTCTGAACATAAATGGAAAATTTTCTGAAACACTCAGATTAAAAACAAAAAAACACCCTTTGGAGTCACATTCAAACCTGCAATGTATAAAAAGCTCACAAGCACTGGCGGTTTGATGAGTTTTCCTTCACTGCCTCACATTGCTGTGTCCCTAAAGCAGGGCTCTGTCATCCCGTGTGCAAGAGCCAACCCACACACTGAGTCAGGACACAGGTTTTATCACCATTCTGCAGAACAGGGTGCCAGGCCCCTCACAATGCTGGCACACCTGGGAAACAAGCACAGGCTTGTATACAAAAAGGTAACACAGAAAAATGACACAGAAACAGGTGATTGGTCACTCACACTTCCATCACGTAATTCTTAATGTGCATCTGGTGTCTTGATCCAGCTCATTACACCCTCATTCACGCAAATTTCCATAAGGGGCTGTTTTCTGGCATTATAATAATCTAAGGTAAATTCAGGCTGTGTTTTCATCCTATCAGCTACCAGCAAGTTATTATTTATCCTTACACTCGATTACAGTTTCTGCATGAATCTGTTTGAACAACTGTCAACAAAATAGGGATTTCTGATGTTCTGTTCCTGGGGGCTCCATTGCTCTGCACCCTGTTCTCACGGTGTCAAGTTGCTGTGAACTTTCCGTGAATTTTTTAACTTCATCTGACATCACTACTGCAAGAATTCACACGAAACCCGTTCATTTTAGGCTTCTTATACAACCAGTCCAGTCTTGGCTGCAAGACTTGCATGTGGCAGGGGCTGAGTGGGTCCCTTCCCGCTCAGGATATCCCAGGATTCTAAGAGTCTCCATGTCAAAACGTACCTATGTGGTCAGCTCTTTGCTGCCTGCAGAGCACACCTGAGGTAGCTGGTTTAGATCCAGGTGACAACGTTGTTGGCACATGAGCTTGGTTGGATGCACTGACCTCACCAAGTATGAAGAACTAAAGACCCTTTTGCCCCAACCTGTTTGTCATTTAAGTTTTCAGTAAGGGACAGGCTGAGCACCACAACATGTGTAGAGTAAAGTTCAAAGAGGCCAGGCAGTTACAGGTACATCACGTACTTGCTCTGAAAAACGTGCAGTTTTAGATGTGGTAACTCCTGTGTTAAGCTCTCATGAGACGTTGTAGCTCTTTGCAAACAGCCTTTTGAAGAATAGATCTCTTTTGTCCCACCACGCTGTCAGTCAGGCAGCAAACGGGGACAGTCACACAGGTCAGGGGAAGATCCCCCCTCGAGTTTTGAGTCTCTCAGTTGGCTGAGCTCCCTCCACACACCTCTCCAAGGGGGTGGCTGGCCCTGGTTCCAGGCATCAATGGACTCATCAATAACCAGCTGCTGGACTGAAGGCATCCCAGAAGATGTGTTCTCACACTTTCATATAAATTAAGTTAGGAAAGAGATGTTTAGCACATCAATATACATTTCTTCTTAAAACAGAAGGAGGTTATTTAACAAAAATCATAAGAATTCAGGTGAAAAAAGAAAAGCTATATGACTGTAAGTTCTGAAACAGCACATAATCATTCCACAAAACTACATTTATCATAGAAATATTTGCATTTTACCTGGACAAGAAAGTTTTTCTCATTACTAAAAATAAATCTCAGAGGAAAAGAGAAACGTGAGCCAGTTTTTAGCATTTCTTGCTTCCTCAGCAGGACAAATACAGCAATTTTAGTTACAAATATACTGCTTATTATCTAATTGTTTCAATATATACATGTTGAGGAAGGTGTTTTTAGAGTCCCTCAAAGACTGTACCTATTGAAACCTTCCCCTCCCTGCCCACCCTACATCAAAAATAAATCAGTGATGGAGTAAGATAAAATACATCGCACCTTAAAAAGGTGAAAAGCTAATTCTGTAACAGTTTGATTTCTCAAATTCAGTGCTACAGGAATATCACCTGTTCTATCATAACTTCATTAAACTAATGGAGAATACTTACAGTTCACAGTTCATCTCATCATATTCTCTCAACAAATAGATGTGGAAAAAGTATTGCTTATGCATTCAAGGTACTTCAAATCCTGTTTGGAGACATGATTATCACAGAAGCATAAAATCATGGGACGGTTTGGGTTGGAAGGGACCTTAAAGCCCATCCAGTTCCACCCCCTGCCATGGGCAGGGTCATCTTCCACTAGGCCAGGTTGCTCCAAGTCCCGTCCAACAGATTTACTGCAGAACGTGCATTAAACACAACCTATTTATGAGAACTGAATTTCTGACAAGAAGCAGATGTTTGAGCAAGAAGGTTGTAATTTCACACTGAATAAATTCTTTTTTTTTTTACATAGAGAGAGGCTTCTCCAGAAAGAGCCTCTGGGCAGGAAGCTCATCCCCTTCCGCGACCACAGGAAGTTGTTGTTTGAAGTGTCTAATTTGAGAACCAACTACCTGTACTGCAAGAACTTTCAGATAAAACAGACTTACAGAAGCCATGGATGCTGGAGTCCAGCAGCAGTGCTGGACTGCTTGCTCTTCATAGTTGCTCACAGATATTTGTTGTTCATAACTAATTATCCTGTATACAGAATTCTGACAGAAAAACAGAAAAAAGAGGAATAAAGCAGACTGTAGTAAAAGATAGTTGTTTTTATTTGATTGACATGGAAGACAGCAGACAATTCATAAATTAAATTTCTTATTCTGCCTCAAATATTGCATAATTGTTTCTAGAAAAATACTTGAGGACATCTTTGCGGTGTTAGAAGGGAATGGGTTGGGAGCAGGAACAGGGTAATTGTGCTCACTCCGGGGGAGCTCAGCCAGGGGTGCAGGGAAGCAGCAGGAATCACTGACAGCAATTCTGGACAAGAAGGTACTTTTAATTCATTCCCATAAGAGGTCCATTCCATTTCCAAATGGTTCCCAGTTTGAGTCAACCCAAAATTAGATTATGTTGCAAACTTCTAAAGCAAGATACCTCATTAAAACTTACACAATCAAATGTTCTTGCCAGCATGACAGGTACCAATTCAAAACAGGTAATTTTGCAATGGGGGAAAAAAGGTAAGATTTGTTAATTTTGACTCTCTAGAAATAACAAGGTCTGGATCACAGATAAAAACAAAACACATCATCTCATCCTTCAAAGGAAGCAGGTGAGGTGCTGAAGTCTCTAGCACTTCTGACATTTAATAGAGAGTCAAAGCTGATTCATTAACTCATTATCACACATTACCTCTGGCAATGCCTCGAGATATTTATTAAGGTCTGAAACACATCATATTAGTGAAAAAAGCCCATCCCTCAGAAACGGAGGTCTGAGATCAATCCCACACACAACGACTCCTTTAGTCACTTCAGTCAAGGGTGGGGATTGTCCCGCTCTGCTCTGCACTGGGGCAGCCTCTCCTCCAGTGCTGGGGGCACTTTGGGCACCACGAGATCAGAAGGAACCAGAGCTGTTGGAGAGTGTCCAAAGGAGGGACACGGAGCTGGGGAAGGGTCTGAGGAGCGGCTGAGGGCACTTGGCTCCTTCAGCCGGAGCAGAGGACACTGAGGGGAGGCTCCTCGGGGGCTGCAGCTCCTCCCGAGGGGAGGCGGAGGGGCAGGGGCTGAGCTCTGCTCTGGGACAGGGACAGGAGCCCAGGGAAGGGCTGGAGCTGTGTCAGGCCTTGGGATGGATCTCAGGGAAAGGTTCTTCCCCCCGAGGGTGCTGGGCACTGCCCGGGCTCCCCAGGGAATGGTCCCGGCCCCGAGGCTGCCAGAGCTCCAGGAGCGTTTGGACACCACTCCCAGGGATGCCCAGGGTGGGATTGTTGGGGTGTCTGTGCAGGTCCAGGGGCTGAGCTGATGATCCTTGTGGGTCCCTTCCAGCTCAGGAGATTCTATGGTTCTATGAGTCAGGTACCCTGACAGCTGACATGGAGCCAGAGGCTTCACACAGGCTGCAGCAGCAGGGTAAAGCACAGCCCTGGCACCCTGACTGTCTGTTGGCCACCAGTCCAAAAACATCAGAGTCACCAATAACTGAGGTCCTGGAGCCACAGACACCTGACAGATACCTCACTGGGACCACTGCATTCCGCTACCTACAGAGGGAGACAAGACTGTCTGACACAGGAGTCAGGAAACCGCAGCAATGCCCACGCGGAGGAGAAAATCATATAATGGTGATAAAGCGACTATGTGAAGTCTGTCAGAGAGGTACTAGCTGGCAATAAGCACACTGTTGGAGGTTAGGATTTTTCCTTTTTTTCGCTCAGGGAATTTTCTCCCATTTGTTGCCTGAGAGATGGTTAACGATACTTAACAGACAAAAGATGTGCTGGGAGGAGGAGGAGAGGGAAAGGTGCAGTTTGCTACCGTCCCTTCGCTAGGGGGCTTTCTCTTGGGAAGTGCAAGAGATACTGTGAGATTTTGGCTGGGGGTCAGGGGCTGGCTCAGCTCTTCGCTCAGTCTCGGGACCGGAGGTGACCCTGTTGAGCTGCGGCTGTGGGGAGAATTCGCTGCCACTGTGGAGTTTTGTCCTGCACTGCTTTCTCCTTACTTGCGTGAGCATCTGCTCGCAAGAGCAGTTGTTGAACTGGGATCTTTCCAACACCCGACCTCACTGGGAAGGGGACCCCGACCCCCTCGCCCTCCCAGAGGGAGCGTCTCCCAGCTGCTTGCGACAGCTGCTTGTGGAAGCCCACCTGCTGCTGCTGTGCCCCACTGCTTTCTGCTGCTGCTGCTTCAAGCCTTTTGGCTTCACTTTAACTCAACATCCCGTGCCCACCCAGATGTCCTGCGGTTCCTGGCACAGCTCCGGAGTTTTTGCTACGTTTTTTGCCACCCGGGTGTGCCTGCCTCTGCTGTTCCAGCCTGCTGCTCTGAGGTTCCTGCTGCCTAAGCTTCCCAAGTCCGGCCGCCCCTGGGAGTCTGTAAAGGAGAGCTCCTTCTCTTTCTCTTTCTCTCTCTCCCTCTCCCTCTCCCTCTCCCTCTCCCTCTCCCTCTCCCCCGCGTGCTGAGGCGGCCGAGCTCGCGCCACAGCGCCCCCTGCCGGCGCGGAGGAATGACCGCACCCGCCCTGCCCGGCCGGGAGCCGCCAGCGCCCCTGGCGGCCGCGCCCGGAACTGCACCGAGGGGAAGGGGCCGGCAGCCGAGAGAGGCCGGCCCTGGGGTCTGGTTCTGTTCGGTGTCGCTGCCGGTGCCGTTTGTGTGCCTTGTTATACATGTATATATACACTAAGAAAGAGCTGCTATTCCTTCTCCCATATCTTTGCCTGAAAGCCCCATAATTTCAAAGTTACAATAATTTGGAGGGAAGGGGGTCACATTTTCTGTTCCAAGGGAGGTTCCTGCCTTCCTTGGCAGACACCTGTCTTTCAAACCGAGACACACAATCAGGTCTGTCCAGCAGGATATCCTATCTCCAATGGTGCCTATAAGCAAATGCTGAGGAAAGAGGCAGCACAGAATCCTCCCTAGCAAGTCCCTCTGCTTCAACTGTCAGCCCCCAGAATAACCCAAGCCGGTCATAATTTGTCCTTTGGTAAAGCTCAAAACATCTCTGAAGTACTTGCTCAGCCTGCTTTTTTTTCCATTTAACTTTCTGTAGGCGCAACATCCTTGAGCATCCCACGGATACAGTGCCTATTCCCAGGATCCTCGCCTCCTCCATCTGTGTTGAAGCCAGCTCCTCACAGCCTCACTAGCAACCCAAGCTCGTGCAGGAAGAGACGGCAAACAATCAGATCCTATTCAGTGGCTTTGTGCCATTTCAGATCCAGTATCTGCTTTAAATTGTCTCTCCAGGCTGAAGAGTTCCAGCCTGTTCAGTCATACTTGCAACAGCAGCTCTGCTATGATTTTGATTATGAAAAATATTTTTTTATTATTGTCACCAGCCCCAGGCCCTCCCCACATCCTACATATCCTCTCCAAGAATCACAGAATTGTTGACGTTGGAAAAAACATCTAAGACCACTAAGTCCAACCATCTACTCAGCACCACCACCATGCTCACCACTGATCCATGTCTTCAAGTGCCACATCCACATAGTTTTTGAACACTTCCAGGGATGGAGACTCCCCCTCTGCCCTGGACAGCCTGTGCCAGGGCTTGACAACCCCTTCTGTGAAGAAATGTCTTGAAGACAAGAGGAACAGAACTGCATGCCATCTGTATGCTGAGCACAGGTGAATCACTACCATTATACAAAACAGCAGCATAATGTTCTCTGTCCTCTATTTTTGTTCTTAATATCTGACATTTTATAAGCTAATGCTCTGCAACATCATAAACTCCAATATTTTGCTCCTGAGTGGTGATGGCCAGCATAGCTTCTCATCTTGTGGAAAAGCCAGGAGAGTTTCCCCCAGGCTTTACTTCTGTATGTTAACTATTCAGTCATGCATGATGGCTTCCTGTAACTCCTCATGTCTGCCCTACAGAACATTGGATTATGTCACCTCACTGCTCATCTCTTTTTCAGACAGTGAATATACTGACCCACACCTCACTGTGAAGTTTAAAACACGCTGTGTGACTCATGCTACACCATGTCACCAGCATCACCTCCCATAATCTGGCAGGAATATCTCCTCACACAAGAGGGAGATTTCAACATAAAACCTACCAGAAACAACCCAAATCTCTTAATCTCCTACCAATTCATTCCAAATTTCACTGTGGTTCTAACAGACATTAATGCATAGAGCCCATTGTGTGCTGGATCCCAGCACCTCTTACAGCCAAGAAACTAAGATTCAATTAATATCATACTATTACAGAGCTGTAAGTGATACATGTATTATGTGAACAAAATCTGTACAATTCTGTTTTCCTAGTGGTCCATGAAAACAGTGGGAATTGCAGTCTTCAGTCCTAGAAGGGCTGTGTATGAACCACACAGTTTATTCCAAGAGGTAGTCTGGTGGCCCCATGACTCTCACCCTTCTCTATACTACACCAGGCACAGACAGCATTTCAAACAACCTTTCCTAGCTTAAAACCCTTACTGGCAATCTTGATTTGGAGCAAGAATAACAAAAGGCCATTATGTTTGGCACATCAGGTCTACAGACTTGCTATCACTGGCATTAAACACGGACCAGATAAAGAATTGCCACTGTGGGCAAGGAGGGCTTATCATTGAGAAATGTGTTTATTATACGTGCTGGATAATGGTCCTGTATGGATACGAAAAAGGCCTCAGCAGGGAATTTCTTTAGCCTTTGCAGCATTTTGTGAAAGCTTTGTCTTTCCCATGTAAAGAATTTAAAACAATGTTACAGTTTTGTAAACTTCTACACCTGCAGTTGTTTTTCAAGGATTGTTATGGTTTTAACTAGAAAAACATCTAGAAACGGATGGGTCAGAACTTGGCCAATCACCTCGAGGGGGGGAAGGCCAAGGGACCAATTACTTTATGCCATTCAATGTGCTTTTGCGTATTAACAGATAAAAGCTGTTCAATTTTCCATTAAACTTCCTTCCTTACGTCAGATCATCTTTGCCGCTTGGACTGTGTCGTTCTTTACCCATTCGGGAGCTACAGCAACAGTCCTGTTCTTTCCCTATCCTCTGCAGAACAACTCCTCACTGCTGTGACCACGGAGCATCCAACAAGGATTACGAGCATTTTTTGTTCCAGCACAACTGTCTCTACTTTTGACTGGAGCTCCTTGGCAGCTCACAGGACTCCTTCCTCCTCCAAACATCCCATCCTACGCTTGGCAGTAATTTGGTACTTGCCCTTAGTAAATCTTTTGGCTTAAGACAAATATCTAACCTGTATTTTCCTTTTCTTTTACTTCTTGTTGTAACTCCACTTTGTGATCTTCATGACGAAAGATGAAGTAGGTCAGTAGTAGATACATCAAATTAGCCTGGGGAAAAGGAGGCTCAGGGGGGACCTTCTGTCTCTCCACAACTCCCTGACAGGAGGATGCAGCCAGGTGGGGGTCAGGCTCTGCTCCCAGGGAACAAGGGACAGGAGGAGAGGAAACAGCTGCAACTTGTGCCAGGGGAGGTTCATGGTGGATATTAGGAGTACATTCTGCATGGAAAGGGTTGTCAAGCCCTGACACAGGCTGCCCAACGCATTGGTGGAGTCACCATCACTGGAAATGTTTGAAAAACATGTGAATGTGGTACTTAGGGACACGGATTTGATGATCTTAAAAGTCTTTTCCAAACGAAACGATTCTGTGATTCTATGAAATGCTAATGACAGAGTGGGTTGGAGATGTTACAGCACCATGTGTGCTGACGGTCAGTCTAGGCAGTTTTCTACTCTCCCAAAGCTTCACAAACTGACAATTTTTTCTTCAAGATGTCAAATCTACTCCTTTATCAGAGCTCCCGACCTGCACCCAGTGCAGACAAGCCTCATGCTTTCAGAAAGGGAACAAAATGTTAATGTATCCTTATAGACTAAAAGCTCCTGATGAATTTATTCATTCTTGATGCCAAAGCAGAGGTATTGCTATGAAACTGATCAAAAACACTCTTATGAGCTCCATTGTCTGCTGAAGTGCTCTCAGTACATAGATTAAAAGAGCAAATCAAAGCAACTCCCTAGTTAAGCAAACTCGCAACCAGGCCACTAGTTCAAAGCCACAAGTCTGAACAAAAGGTCTGTTTTTTTCCTTGGAAAGCATTAGCAACGTATGTCTGTAATAAGTCACATGAGATGTAAAGACAATGACTCACTTCATTATCTTCAAAGCATGAGAACAAAATACTCTGCTGAGACAAAAGTCCCTCAGAAATGCTGATACGTGCTGCACTTTGCTCTCTGGTGGCAGCAAGGAACAAAAAACCAATTCCAATAAACCTCCACAAAAACAGAACTGCAGAGATTACAGGATTTTAGTCTGGATTTCTGTGTTATACATGCTCATCTTACAGCTCCAAAAAGGCTCCCTTTGAGGAGCAGGCCTGCAAATTAAACCTAAAGTCTCAAAACTAAATATGTGCAGAGCTGAGGAGCAAACATGCCAGCAATACAAGTTCTGGTGGCCAGAGGAAAGGAACCCCGTGGGACATGGTAATTGTTTCTGTGGATAATCACAAGGGTTAGTTCAATACATTCCAAAACTGACACTTCTACTACAAGCAATAAAAACCTGCAAAATCTTCATAACTTGACACTATGTCAAACCAGGAAATTTCTAATTTAATTCACCCAAAGCCCTTACTGCCCACAAGCCACATCCCTTTCTTCTTGAAGCTGCCTGAGTACTTACACTGGACAAGTCTGTTTTATCTGCTCTATCAGGCAGCCACAGGTGACAGGAACCAATTTCTCCTAAAATGATCAAAAATCCTGACTCTAATCCAGGAAATAAACGTAGCTGATGAAAGCTCAGAAACACAACCATGATGCCACAAAGCCCCTGCCTGAGGACGCAGTGCTGCTGGTGAGGCTTTCCTGTCAGGAGTCCCAGGGAATTACTTGCCATAAACTAGACCAAAAGCTGAGTTTTATTAATGCTGGTGCACTATTACTTCCAGAGTTACACAAGGAGAATTATGCAGCAGTAAAATTCAAACTACATTAAACTGCTGTGTGGCAAAGAAGTTCCAAAATGGGGTTTTCTTTTCACTATCCCATCATCCAAAATCCACATTGGAATGCCTAGATGAACTGTGAAAGCTTGGAGAACGCTGAAGTTAGTGACAACTGAGTCTTTTCAATTAAACATCTGTTACACAAATCATAGAGAATCTGAGTCTTTACTGTCTTGACTGTGTAATTGACATACTAGAAACACTGAGGGGCTGGAGCGTGTCCAGACATGGGAATGGAGCTGGGGAAGGGTGTGGAGCACCAGGAACAGCTGAGGGATCTGGGGGGGGCTCAGCCTGGAGAAAAGGAGGCTCAGAGGGGAACTTCTGGCTCTGCACAACTCCCTAACAGGAGGGTGGAGCTAGGTGGGGGTCAGGATCTGCTCCCAGGAACAAGTGACAGGACAAGAGGAAACAGCCTCAAGATGTGCCAGGGAAGGTTTAGGTTGGCTATCTGGAAGAATTTCTTCCCTGGAAGAGTGGTGAAGGGTTAGAACAGGCTTCCCAGGGCAGTGGTGGAGATACCAACCCTGGACGTGTTCAAAAAATGAGTTGACATGGCACTTGGGGATATGGTTTAGTGGGCATGGGGGGATTAGCTTAAAGGTTGGACGTGATGGTTCTGAAGGTCTTTTACAATGCTAATGATCCTATGATAAGCAAATACCATCAATACTGGTTGCCAACTAAAACTGCCCCAGGTGTTAATCTATGTTCCCTTCCTGAATGTTTGCTGTTAGGACAGGCTGGGGAGTTAGTTCCTTTGCTGCCAGGCAGGACCACAGCCCTACCCAGTGACCTGGACTGGACAAGGCCAGAAGGAACAGTTCACCTGGGCCAGGAGCCACAGATGCTCACATGGGAGTTTGCACTCCAGTAGAGCTCAGTCCACAGATGAATTAGGCTTAAACTGTACATGGCTGAGTGCTAAAAAAAAAAAAAAAAAAAAAAAA
>VZRV01010984.1:66359-96019 GCA_013398115.1 Falcunculus frontatus | reverse complement strand
GGTCGCGGTGCTGTGATGCGCTGCGGGTCCGCGCCGCGTCTCAGGGCCTTTCTCCGTCCGGTTAATGGCCTCATCTCTCATGTTTGTTTTTCCCGTGTCTGTGCGGACACAGCTTTTAAATCTCCCACGTTGGTGGGACTGGCACGTCCTCGTTGACTGGCGGTACCCGAGGGTCCGTGCCAGCGCGGTCAGTGCCGGTTGGCATCAGTGCTGGCAGCGGGTCTGGTGATGGTGTGGTGAGTGCTTGGGGCCGCAGGAATCATGGCTAAAGCAGCAGCCACTGTTGTTTGTGCTTGTGGGAGCAATTCATAGCAGAGCGTTAGCTCTGTTTTAGGAGTTGGAAGAGGCAGGACAGTCGTAGGGGCCATTTCACGGCAGTACGGATGAGAGCTGGGGTGGGACAGTCGTGGGGAGGCGAGTGCTCCTGGCGCGTTCTGCACTGCTGGGAGTGCAGGAGCGTTTGTTGGGCACAGAGTTGTATCCGAGACTTGCTAGGAAAGGAGGCACGGTTTGTTGCGTGAAGACTTGCATTGGGATCCTTGCACCTGTGGAAAACGAAAGAGGAAAGAGTTGGAAAGGGTCGAGATTCATTCCTTTTATTAATGCCTGTTGTTGTTACATTTGATCACTTTTTGAGGTCTTTGTATTTTTGTTCATTTTGCTCCCTGATTGTGGGTGTTGACTGCTCATATTGCTCGGCTCTCACCTCTTTACGAGCTGTTGTTTCCCTGTACTCCTGTTTTAACCACTTTTTTTTCTAGAGCTGTGCGAACAGTTCTGTGACTTGTGTGTTCCCCTTTACAACTAGGGTGATGCACATGTTCCAGTCTTTGTCAAACCTGTAGAGTTGATGGGATTTCTTAGATTCCTGTTGACTCTTGGGTTATGTCTGTGTGCGTGATGGATAATAAAATCAAGAGTCCTGAGCCTGTAAGTCTGTGCAGCCTAAGATGTTACTGTGAGTGTCCTGGTTTTTTTCTGAAGCAGAGTAACTGTGTATGTATAATGATCCCAGTGCTCCTGTGGCTTCCATCATTCAAGGCATTCAGCGGTCCAGACTTACAGCCGTGATTGCAGTAGGCTCTCCCCAGGCCTTACTGGAATATGAACAGGAACATCTTAAGGTGGTGTGATTGTTAAATGTATTGTACAGTGAGTATGTAGTCCTGCTGTGGGTGGTTCTGCAGGACCAGATGAACTCCTTAGGGGAGTTGTCTTGTGCAGTACCGGGTTTGTGAAAACAGCAGCAGCAGTAAGCACAGTCTGAATGTAAATGTGAATGTTGTGTGTAGCAGCTTACTTATCTGTGTCTGTTGAACGGTGTCTGGTGCTGACATGAGCTTAATGTGAAATATGCTCTATGCTCTGAATTCAAGCACTATTTTCCTTCTGTTTCTTGCATGTTCTATCACTTTTTTTTTTCCTGGAAAAAGCCCTCCTTGTTTTGACCTGAGACATACAATTTTACTTTCAGAATCCATCTCTTTTAGCTGTTATACCAGCCTACTTTCTTTCCTGAAGTTTAGGTCTCTGTCTTGTTTCTTGCTTCTTTGTTGTGAGCTCTCTGAATTGATTCCCAAAGTTATTGGCTGTCACTCTGACCACACGTGGATGAGCTGCCTGTGAAGTTGGTAGACTTAAATCACAGAAGGATCAAACTTGCTATGTTTGCAGACTTCAAGAAGAAGTTTAGAGAAGCTGTTCTTTCTGCACTTCCAGGTACTTTAGGAGCAGCCTGGAAGGCAGTGGCAGGAAAGTCCTGCCAATTTAAGCATTTAGGGAGAATGGCAGAGTCCAGCAAAGGAGAGGTGATAAATTTTGACTTGTGCTGAAAATGATCAGAGCACTTCTCCTGTCTGATGTGCAGTTCTGTGATCAGGCACCTGCAAGCTTCAAACTGCTGGCCTAAATGATCCTTTTGATTATACAACCTCGTTATATGTAGGTGATGTGTGCAAAAATAGATTTTAATCTTTTTTTTTCTGAGGGGATAGGGTGGAAATAAGCTGTACTGAGAAGGCAGAGATGTTCTTCATGTGCGTGGGTTTCCTGCCTTTGGGTTTTTGTTTGGGGTTTTTTTTGTTTGTTTTGTTTTTAATATTAGTAGCAGTGGCACAGTATTGCAAAGGTATAATTTTCGTATCTCCTACTGCTTCCATGGCTGCCATGTAGTAACATAGCAGCAAACCACGGTGTCTCATCAGGCCCTCAGAGATGGATTTCCAGATAGTTGTTTTGTGCTGGTGAACAGGTTGGATGCTGTCTTTTCCTCCTGCTGTTCACTTGCCTTCCTGCCCCATCAAGGTGAAAGTATCTGAAGATGGGTCAAGTGTTATCCAAGGTTGGATCAGTGTGTGGGGCAACTGTTGTCAGAAAGTGTCTGCAATCAGAAAGTTGTCAGAAAGTGTCTGTTCTTGTGTCCACTTGTTCTCATCTCCCGCCCTCTCCCTCAGAAAGGAATCATTCCCTTGCAGCACAGTTGTCTCTAGCTGTCTTTTGTGTAGGTGAAAAAATTGCCAAAGGCAATTTATGGACAATCTGACACTGTTTAGAAAAGGGAATATAATAAATTATTTCTTCTTTTTTTTTAATAGCTGCATATCATAAACCTGTTTTTTAAAAAATACCAGTGCAGAAGGTGAGATAGTCCAGGCCGCACAAAGTTCTTCGGCTGTCTCTTCCCTGTGTAAGAACTTGGTGGTGTTAACTGGCAGCATCTTTGACCCAGGGGCAAACAACTGTGGAATCACAGAATCCCAGAACGGCTGGAGTTTGAAGGGACCTTAGAGACCATCTTGTTCCACCCCCTGCCATAGGCAGGGACACCTTCCACTATCCCAGGCTGCTCCAAATCCCATCCAACCTGGCCTTGGACACTTCCAGGGATGGGGCAGCCACAGCTGCTCTGGGCACCCTGTGCCAGGGCCTCCCCACCCTCACATGGAATTCCCTCCCAATATCCCATCTATCCCTGCCCTCTGGCACTGGGAAGCCATTCCCCCTTGTCTTGGCACTCCAGGCCCTTGTCCCCAGTCCCTCTCCAGCTCTCCTGGAGCCCCTTTAGGCCCTGCAAGGGCTCTGAGCTCTTCCTGGAGCCTTCTCTTCTCCAGGTGAGCACCCCCAGCTCTCCCAGCCTGGCTCCATGGCAGAGGGGCTCCAGCCCTGGGAGCATCTCCGTGGCCTCCTCTGGTCTCACTCCAGCCGCTCCACATCTTTCTTGTGCTGAGAAGGATATTGTGCTGCTTGGAGGGTGTTGATGTGAAACTCTGAGCAGAACCTGGTGTCCTCTGTCTGTCAGGGCTGGCTATTAACCTGGGAATTTGGGGAAATCTGGATCTGGATGCAGATGCTCAGTGTCTCAGCCACAGGTTTCTGATTGCTCTTGTTCATATGGCTCAAGCTGAGAGGGGCCCCGATCCCTGCCATGTGTTGGACCAGCAGCGGATGGTAATTACGGCCATCCTGTATCTGATTTCTCACAGCATCCCAGTGATGATTAATTTTGTTCCTAGGAATTGAGTGTAGTTCATCAGACTGGTAAAGTAAGGTCATTGCTCTGAAGAATGCAGCTTATTTTTGGCCTCAAATGCTTTTGTCTCTGAATGGCAGTGTAAGCATTGACAAAAACACCTTGATGATGTTATTATGTGGACATGAATAAAAACAACTAAGGGAGACATTTCAAACCCTTCCAGACAAATCCAATTGCTAAGGAACATCTAAAACAGCTTTGCTGAAATATTAAAATTATGACAGTTGAGATTTTTTAGACCAAGAATATGCTCAAAAGTAAGTTTATGCCCAGTGTTTATAAAACAATATCAAGAAAAAAGAGCTTAAAATATGCTGTACTGAAATCCACAGCATATGGAAATAGAGTTTGTGGAAATGCAGCAGCAGATTTTAGTAATGGACACTTCTGGTCCTCAGCTATTTTTACTGGCAAAAGTGTTGGAATCTTAGGTGCAATCAAGCTGAGGGGAACAAGGGTAGTGTTCTGGTTTCAGATTTGCAAAGGGGAGAAGAATCAAAGAAATGAGATCTTTTACCTCTGGAAAACCCAAAGGGTTTGCAAGTAGAAAGGGTTTGCTTGGTTGCCAAATTTACAAACAGAATTTACATATCAGCGTGGAAGGATCATATATGTACATCATCTGTGACAACATTCAGAATTTCAGGGTAAAAGAATCTTCCTGTCTAAAGACAAACTTTTTTTTTAGTGACCTTCAATAGCATGTGTCAGCCCTGAGTTTCATTTTTGTGGGGAGAAGGGGGAGAGTTAAAATGCCAATTGAGTCAAACTGAATATTGAATTTAAAGTTTTCCTGTTTGCTGATTTAAAATATTGTGGCTACAGGGCAGAGGAATTCAAATGAGCAAGAGAATATTGACCTGATTGATTGCTGTGGGACAGTAGAAGGAGAACTAAGGTGGCTAATTTGGGGAAAGAATCTGTGACACTGCACTTTCTGCCTTTAAATTTCCATGTGTATCCAGTCATCATGATGTTCACAGTTCAGGAAGATGGCTTTTCCAGCAGAAGTTAGGATTCACACTCATGAAACAGAGCTGCCACTCAGCATGAGCAAGGAAAGGTGAGACCAAGACTCTTGCATTGTGGTCAGAGACTTATTGGAAACAGCATCAGGCACCTCTCAAACACGGGCACACTCCTTCATACCTGATTTGGTTTTATTAATAAGAAAAGCATTACCCCCTGCCCTCACAAATGTACAGTGAAATAATCTCTTGGAAGACTTAGACATGTTGCTTGGATCTGAGTTGAGGCTTTGAAGTGTGTGATCTGTACACGCTGAGATGACCTTTGATTCTTAACTTTGTGCTGTCTCCCCTCATACACTGTATAAATGCTGTTCTTGAATTTAAGAGACAGTCTGGATTTCGTGATTTCCCCCTCCCCACAAATGGCTTTTGATGTTTGGTCAAGATTTGACAGAATTTTGAAGGAATTTGAAGGAAGAGTGCATGAATGCACAGTGAATCAAATAGCAACAGGGCTTGCACTGCACTGTCCTTGTCCTGTGATCTGTCTGGGTGTTCATGGGGTGCCATATGCAGAGCTGTTTGGGACATTAAAATAGTTTGTATAAGAATAAAAGGTGTTTTCTTGGAGATCACGGGGAAAGGCTCTGTGGTGTAGAGAGGTCTGGATTAAGTAATTGAGAGAGATATGTTCTGGCTGTGGAGCACTAGGAAACACTTCTCTTTTTCTTGGGAGGCAGGTAGGCCTAGGGGAGGGTTTTCGGCTGGTGTGGCTCTTCAGGTAAAACCTATTCTGTTCCTTACTGTGATTTTAGAGAAGAAAGTACATTTCTTATTCTTCCCTCAGTGTCTGTCCCTTCTCTGTTGTGATTAAATTCTTGCTTCTTGATCCTGACATGACAGCTGGCTGCAAAGCAAGTTTTTGCATGACAACACTGTGTTGAGTAGTTCTTGAAAACTGTTTTCCTGAAGTAGTTTAAATTCATGGATGCTCTTCAGGGCCTTCTACGTGCACGGCATTGGTTTTGGCATGTGTTCCAGCCTGGACATCTCAGCACCTCTGCACCTGCCTTCTGGATTGGTTTGGCACTTGCCTGAATGTGGTAGTGTCCTTTTTGTTCTGTTTTGGGTGTGGTCTCCAAGAAACAGCTCGGCAGCTTCAGGATTGAGAGCCAGAGCAGTGTCTTAAGACAATAATTGTTGCCTCTTAGTCAGCCATGACTCTGGGGGGGAAGCATGTCAACAAATGCAACAAATGTTCCTGTGCTGGAGAAACAGGAGAAGGGCTCTAATAGCCCTGAGGTTCTACTTGAAGCACCCTGTTGAGATACATAAATACACAGGCACAGCTCAAGGATAAACCTGTGAGACTGAAGTGCGAGCTGATGAAACAGCTCGTGGGCAGAACTCCAGCATGGCGGGTTTTGGGGCTCCTGTTCGTTTACCGCTGACAACACCAATGAAGAGATTTTACCAGTTCAGGGACTCTGTCAGGCACTGTCAACTGAAGCCCTTCCTGTATAGAGTGTCCTGGGTGATGCCGACTTGCATGTCATTGCAAAGAAAGATGGAGGTTTTGGGTGAGTAGCTGGGTCAGCAGCCTTAGGTCTGCTGTGGTTTAAGGACCATGCCGTGCTCACTGTGGCCCACTCGCACTGCTCCAGTCAAGGTGCCACGAGCTCTGTGCCACAGAGCTCATTGAGCCAGGAAGAATTTCCCATCTTAAGTTCTGCACTAGCTGATCCATCAACGATCCCACCTGCACAGCTGCCTCCATCTCTGGGGACCCCAGCACAAGAAAGACATGGACCTGTTGGAGTGAGACCAGAGGAGGCTACGGAGCTGCTCCCAGGGCTGGAGCCCCTCTGCCATGGAGCCAGGCTGGGAGAGCTGGGGGTGCTCACCTGGAGAAGAGAAGGCTCCAGGAAGAGCTCGGAGCCCCTTGCAGGGCCTAAAGGGGCTCCAGGAGAGCTGGAGAGGGACTGGGGACAAGGGATGGAGGGACAGGACGCAGAGAATGGCTTCCCAGTGCCAGAGGGCAGGGCTGGATGGGATATTGGGAAGGAATTGTTCCCTGGGAGGGTGGGGAGGTCCTGGCACAGGGGGCCCAGAGCAGCTGTGGCTGCCCCTGGATCCCTGGCAGTGTCCAAGGCCAGGTTGGACATTGGGGCTTGGAGCACCCTGGTCAGGTGGAAGGCGTCCCTGCCTATGGCAGGGGGTGGAACAAGATGGTCTCTAAGGTTCCTTCCAACCTAACCATTCTGGGATTCTGTAAGCATCTGTTTAGGTGTCTATATTCAAGTTTGTGACCCCAGTAGTGGTCTGGTGCCTTTTTAGTCCTGTGAACAAAGTGAAGGTAGAGAAAGCCTCTTGCCTGATGTTGAAGACGGACAGTTCTTCTTGCCCGTGTTCTCGTTTCACGTGATCTCCACAGATCCATACAGGTCTTCCTTCTTAGCAAACATCTTGCAGTGAAATAATTAAAGAATGAAGTGATTCCTGGAATTCTGGATGGAGATACAGATGCCATTGGGAACAGATCATTTTATTGATCTGTTGCCAGAGCCAATAAACCTCTGGGATCTGGTGCGCTTTTGTGAGAAGGTGACTGTCATGGTCAGTGCAACATTTCTGAAAATAATGCCCTGGAGAGCTTTTCAGTCCAGTCCTGGGAGTGCTGGCCTGGCTGAGGGTGCCTGAGCAGTTGTTGGCACAGGTGGCGAAGTGCTGGACTGTGTGGATTTGAGCACCTCCAGAATTAATGGAAGGTCTGGGCACAGCACATATGGTTCCCGTTGTTGCTCCGTGAACCCTTGGCATTGTAAGTTTTAGGGCATCTTACCCAAGGAAGAAGGTGGCTGCTGCCTTTTCAAACAAGCTTCTGCAGCATTTGGTTATTTTTTAAAAAATTGTCATTTTAGGAACTGCAGTGCAGTGGAACCTAGTCTTAAAGTTTCAGTTTTTTGGGACATAGAATTGAAGGCCTGTTTTGGAAAGGTTGTAAACTACCAGTCTCTTTTCAGTTGGTCTTCCCAAATGGAGCCGTTGGGCCTTCTTGCCGTCACTGACCTGTCCGCTGGGAATATAAAAGCATTCAGTCTTTTGGTTTGTGTCATTGTGGATTGACAAACATCAGTTAATCAAGTTCTAGATGCGAATTAGTGTCTAGGCCTGGTTCCCAAATCTGGAATATTTTCTGATAGAAATGGATTGTTATCTCTTTAGTAAAGACATTCCCTCAGCATATTTCAGTGAGAGCAGAATAAAAACTTGTTTTCCAGTGTAGCGTTGCTTGTTTCATCCATCCTGACTATCTTATAGCTCCTTTTCTTTTTGGAAATCTTTTCAGTATGCAGAGGGTACAGTTACTCAGGGGCTCTTTTTAACTTTGCTGGCATGAGAACTGTTCACCTGTTGAGGAATACACCTGGTGCAGGTGGGCAGCAGCAGTGTGAACTGCAGGTTGTTCTGGGAGGGGGTTCTTCAACTCCAACAGACTTGGGGCCATAACCACTTCCCTGGGGAACCTGTTCCAGAACCTTTTCCTAACATCCAACCTAAACCTCCCCTGACATATTGAGAAGACCCTGGACTAATCATCAGCATCAGGATGGGCACAGACTGGGAGGAGGCACAGCCCAGGGGGGCTTTGTCTGGGATCCCTCCCCAGGGGCACCAGCTCGAGCTGTTCTGTGTCACTGCACCACAAAGGAACCGGAGTCTGCGACTGGGCTGTGGGAGAGCCGGGGTCAAGCTGGGGTGAGAGGAGCTGGTCTGACTGGGGGAGCCTGGGGTGTGCGGGGAGTCACATGGGGGGGTCACTGGAGCCACCACTGTAAAGGGGCTTTGATCCCAGCAGTGCCAGTCTGGGACGGTGCCAGTGGGACCCCTAGAGTGGCATCAGACCAGTCAGATGAGGGAGTTTCCTTAACACCCCACCAGCGGAGGAAGTGGTTTCCCTCTGACTTCCAGGCTGGCTGGACAGTGTTAGTCCTGCAGCAGATTGTGTAAGTGCTTAGTGAGAGATTAGGAAGAAAGAAGCGTCTTCTCCCTCAGCGCTCTGCTCCTTTAGCTCTTCACTGTGCCTTTATTGCTCCTGCATGCTTTGTTCGTGGTATCCCATGGAAATGTTTGCCAGGCCTGTATGCAAGGGCTTCCTATGTTTTTTCTAAAAGCCGGAAGAAAAGCAGGTGGAAGCTTCCTTCCCACCTTCTAATGGCTCTGAATCAGCACTGCCCCAGGCACTGCTTGAGTATCCTGGGAGGTGTAGACCGTGGGTATTGTGGGCAGGTTAAAGGATGTGGGACAATGATGGAAAGTCAGTAGCTACTTGCCATACCCTTGCCAATTCTGCTTTATGCCAAATATAAGTGTGGTAACTTGCCATCATGGTGTGCTGGGAGTGTTTCTCTGCTTGATATCTGACTGTGGTGCCTCCTTTTGAGGCACCAGATGCACCTTGGAGAACTAAACAAAACCCCAAAACCCCAATCTCTTAAGTGTCTGTTCTTGAAATCATTACAGTATAGAGCAATTTCTTAATCTCAGCACCAGGAAGGATTTTTATCATAAATTAATGTAAATAAAGGGCAAATTTGGTTAAAGTGAAGGAAATTTTAACTTTTTCCTTTTAAAGGTGGAAAAATGTCAGTGTTTCTTCCTTTGCTTACTAAGTATTCTAGTTGTGCCATACAACTTGCAGACTCAACGTATTGGTGTGTTCTGCTTGTAGGGCTTGCATTTTGTAGAGGGCAAAGGCAAGCAAAGTTGCCTTCTATTAAAATAATTTTGAAAATGTGTGTTACGTGGTTTTATAACTTAGACACGGTGACCAGGGACAGTTCAGCTGTTTGAGTGTTGTTTACCAGAGCAGGAAACTTCTCTGAGATTGTGCTCTGCCAATTCTGACCGAGCCAGGAGGGAACGTGTATTTAATGACAGAATTTGCAGTACAACTGAGATGACCTGGCAGCTTAAAAATTGTCTACTGGGGGAGTCTTTTCCCCCGCTTCCAGCTTTGCAGTGCCTCCCTCTGCTCTCCTATCCTGTGGCATTAACTGGTGCTTATCTTGCTGCAAGGAAAGCAGATTAAAACTGCTGACACAACAAAAAGGGCTTCCCTCCTGTGTAGTTTTCCATTGCTTTCACAGTACAGGTTGGTTATCCCATGGGCAGAGGGTGCTGGGATGGGCTTATGTTGACACCTGAAACACAGAAATAGGGGTAGAACCTGATCTGTGGGTGAAGGGGAGCAAGAGCTGCCAGCTCTTAATGCTTCAACACATATTGAAAAGATAAAAATTCAGTTCACATCCACACTGAGTTAAATCTCAAGTTAGCATAAGTCTTCTCATGGTTTATTCTATAATGATGTGCTCAGGTATTGGTTTAAAAATTTGACCTTCACTGTCAGACAGGAATTAACAGCAGCTGCTGGTAAAGGGCCTGGAAGTCCCTTCATACAGGGAGCATTCCCTTTTTAGACCAAGGATTTCTGGTCACTGTTCCTGACTACTTCCAGTAGTGGTGCAGTCCCTGGAAAGGCTTATCCTTTAGCAGATCCAGATCTGTAGATGCTGTTGCAGGAACAGGGTTTAGATATCCTGATTCTGACTATTTAAAAGTGGTTGAAGTGCTTTAAAAACTATGATTCTGGCAAGCCATGAGCAGCTTGAGTCTGGTGTGAGTTTTAGTTGTAGGTCAAGGAAAACATCAGGATTCAGTCCCTGATGGTGGACTGAGGCAGAGAGTATCTTCCTGTGATAGGAATTCTGGATGTCTTCTCAAGGCTTTATTAAAAAGCTGCAAAAATAGAAACTCTATCAAATACTCAGTATGCCCCCAAGTCAGTGCGCAAGCACAGGCTCACCAGTTTCATACACACAGGCAAACAGCACCAAAGGCAGCGTTGAACAGTAACAGGCCTTGAGGGGCAGGATGGACAACGTTTACAGGGGAAAACATTCAGAAAATTAATAGTCCCCAGCTGAAACACTGAACTGGGTCAGATCTGGCTGCTTTTCCTCTTCCTGTCTGAAAGAGTTCTGGGCACAACATTGGAATTCAGGTTGAGGTGGCAGTTTGGTTGTGGCTGATCAAGTACCTGGACGTGGGGGACCTGCTTTTACCTTGGCTGTTGGGAATACTTTGGTATTTACAGGAATGTCTTAAAAATCTGTCTTGATGCTTTTTATTAGTGTAAAAAAATAGAAATCCTGAGGAGCTCTTTAATGGTACATAGTTCTGTAATATGTCGTGATTGTGCTTTTGAAAGAATGAATTGTTCTGGAATTTTCAACAGACAGTGTTTTGTTTTGTGAGTTGAAAAAAATGCATTGCTGAAGCAGCAGCTTGTTCTCAGTTTTTTTAAATAAACATTCAAACTTATTTCAGGTGGAGGAAGTTTGGTTTATGGAAATATGAAGATCTAAACCTCACTGACGATTTTTTCTCTTTTCAGATATATTGTAAAATGTCCAATGGTTATGAGGATCACATGGCTGAAGATTGCAGGGATGATATTGGTAGGACAAATTTAATTGTGAACTACCTCCCTCAGAACATGACGCAGGATGAATTACGGAGTCTGTTCAGCAGCATCGGCGAAGTGGAATCTGCAAAACTTATTCGGGACAAAGTTGCAGGTACGATTTAGTATTTCAGAAATTGTCACCTTGTGCTAGACTGCTCAAGCAAATACTTGATTGAATACAACTTAATATAGAAATATTAAATATTTGTGTGTGTGTGTGTGTAATCAAACTATTGACAAGTTTGCCTGGAACTCCAGTAATGCCAGGATTGGGTATTGGGAGGATGGAATGCTCAGGGCTAAGTTAATAACTATTGTGTGTATGGCTAAGAATTCCAAGAAGTACAGTTCCCAAATTTGAACATCAGTAGACAGGTCTAAAACTGGCTTGGATTTAGTCCTCAGTTGATTTATTCTTCCTACAGTCTGAGTGTTTTTGACTCTACCAGAGCTCTGAATATACAAACGAACCTTTTGTTCTGATTTTGGTCAGTAAAATAAAGGTGTGCTGAGGTTCTGAAGTGGCTGTAGGTCTTATCACTGTTGCGGAATTTAACTTGTAAGTTCCTTAGATAGGATTGGTAGTAGTAGCTTTAAAATATGAGAGGAATGAATTGTTCTGACTTGTGAATCTTTAGGTTTCCTTGAAGCAAAACAAATGCTGACAGAGCAACTGCTTCCATGAGCCGTATCTGTTTAGTTTAGGAGCTTTTAGCTGTTCTCTGAAGCGGTTTTAATCCTTACACTGTTAAAATACTTCATTTACAAGTTTTGGTTATTCTTGTTCAGAAGTTGCAGAATGCTGGATTTAGTGAGAGCACTTGGTTGTTTCTGGAGGGGGAAGAAAAGTGCTGTTAACTAGCTGTGCACCGGTGTTTGTTCCCAGCCTGCAGCTCAGTGCTTGTGGAATTCTCTGCTGCACATGCTCAGTGTTGTATTTCAGAATCCAGCAGTACTGATCATTATCTAATCCGTAACAGAACTGGCCTGAGACTGCTCACCAGTCTGTAAAAGCTGCATGGGAGCTGATGGAATGCATGAGAGCTCTTTGTGTGTCATCTTTAGTGCTTTATTTACTTGAGAATACCCATGAGAACTGAATAATTAAAAACTTCAGAATTTCCTTTTTCTCCGATTTCTATGCCTCTGGCTTTCCTGATATCTTACAGATGAAGTATGACATGATGTCTGTCTGTGTAAATCTGTACTTAAGGGATGTATATGTTCAGTCATGGTAAAATAGTTACATAAATAGTGATTTATTGGAATGTTTTGGAAGGTGAGTGTTCGGCCCAGATGTTGTCATACGCTTTGAGGTACTTAGAAGTTGAGGCTTACTCTGAAGGTTGGTTTTGCAAGGAATAAGACCTCTTGCTTAATGATAGCAAGTCATAGCTGACCCACACCTTAGACTGTAAAATAAGCACAGTATGGGAGGGAAGGATATTTTCAGTGGGAAGCAAGAGATTCATTAGTGCCTGAAGTTGAGAGTCTGCTTCACACTGTTTCCTGTAGCATCAAACACTTTGGTAAAGTCTGATTAACTTTAACTTGGGACTTGACAGTGCTGGGTAGTTTAAAGTCCAAAACATACACTTGTGTGCTCAAGGTTGTTCTTAACCTCAAGAATCAAAAGTAAAATTGCTGTTACTGTTGCAGAGAGTCCTTGAGTGCCTGTGGACAGAACACTGGCTTTTCTCTAAAGTGGTTGCAGGTGCTCGATTCTGTGCGGCTGCTGTGGTCAGGCCACTGAATTTTGTTGCTACTTAATTTTTCATTTGCTTGCAACACTATTAGGAGCAGTTACCAGTCATCTCCATGCTTACTGATAGTTCTGGAGTATCAGTGCCAAAGAATGGGCTCTCTTTCTAAGCATTTTTTCTTCCTCTTGCTTTTGTTTCTGCCCCTTGATGTTCACATTATATGTCTCTATTCTCAAATAAACTCTCTGTTAAACAGATGGATGGGTGGCAGTCCCTGAACAGAACAATCCTGTGGCAGAATTCTGCTTTTCTTGTGTCTCCACTTACATTTCTCGGACTCCACGGCAGACAGCAGGAAACTGGAGCTGCAGAAAAACCTGTTCAGCTCCCTGACCTTGGTTTCTGGTCAGATAAGTCATGATATTGGCATGTGAGATAGAGTGGGTTGAGTGGCCTAGACAGGAGGGAGGAAACCATTGCTTTTGTTGGAATTAGACTTTTTGGATCAGTTTAGTTCCTTTTAATGAACTTTCATAGCTTTTGGTGCCCCCATGAAGTTCTAATAATCAGAGTGTTTTGTCTTTTAAGTTCCCTTTATTGTTTGTATTTGCAGAGTTAAAATCAACGTTTAGTTGATAATACTTGCTTTTTGTAACACATTGAATGATATGTACATTTCTTCTCAATTTATTGTCTGTTAATGAAACGTTGGGCAGAAAATACTTCTGCCTGGAATGCAGTTTTCATGACTTATTGAACTGGCATAAACTATCTGGAGACTGATTCCTGGGATTCAAGAACTTATTTGAAAGCCAAAGTTTGGGTTTGTTTGAGCAAAGTATTTCGTTATGATCGTGACATATGTTGTTGGGTTTTGCTTCAAATGCACCAGAGTATTGAACAATCTGTGTTCCATGTGTTAGACTGTGGTTATAAAATGTAGAGAAACTCTTTGAAGCCCCCAGACTGCTTATCCTTTATCTCACTACTGATGAGCATTACAGGAAGGTGAAAGTAGCAGCAAACCATAGTGTCAGTTCACATTCCTTACCAGGAGCTTTTGGCTTTGTCTACATATGGGTTATAACCATTGTGTGTCTGGTTTGTTGTTTAAGATGTGACAACTTCTTTTTCTTTTTTTTTTTTCCCTCCAGTAGCTGCACAGGGAAGCTTGTGCACAGTAGATGAGCATTAGAAGGGTGCAGGGCTCCTTCTGGTCATATTGGAGGAATAGAGTGCTGGCCTCTGCATTCCCAGTTGGTGTATTGCATTCCTCAGCACCTCCAGACACGGCTTTGCTTGACTTATGATGAGTGAATCAGTACAGGGGGTCAGCAGGCAAATACTGGATTGTTGCTGTGCTGCTCACTGTACTTGTGTTTATGGCAAGTATGTCTTGGACATCCGGGATTTTCATAAGAGAATTACAGAATTCATTGGACACTGTTCTTTCTGTCAGATCTTAATCGAGCACCAGCCATACCTTGGGGCTCTGAACCCTAGGGAAATGTTAGAAGGCTGATTCCCACTTCCCAATGTAGTATGGCACAGTGTCCAGCCTGCAATGAACTTTTCACTGGTGCATCTCCTGGCCTGTCATGATGATTGCTGAGGTCTGCAAGTAGCCATTGACCTGCTTCCATCAATAAAATCTTCTCTTCCTGTGGCTCTGGCTCATGCGGCTGAGAGCAAGAAGTCTGGGGTTGGTCCGGTTGGCCTGCACTGATCAGACCCTGCAGCATTGACTGCAGACACAGCGGGGCCAGACTTGTGCTCTGCACTGATTTCCTCTTCATGGATATGATGTTAAATGTCCTCTTCCTTGGAGCAGCTGCCTCGTGCCAGAGATGATCCAACAGAAGAAATATGTCTCGTGCTGAATTTTGCATGGGGGGTGTTTGACTTTGCTGCAGCATCCGGGTTCTGGGGTCTGGGTTTCCAGACAGTGTGATAGGCTGGACTCCTCTAACAGGTGAGTTTTTTTAAAACATTTCTCCTTCAGTACCTGTTAATGCAGGAGTGCAGGCCTCTGGGTCCCTCTGGGCTTGCTCAGTTTCTTGCAGCATAGATGCTGATGGCTCGTTGTGTCAGGATGTGTGACTGTGCACAGCACAGGTGCTTCTGCTCAATAGTTCTAAATTTTCCAAGACAGCCTGGTCATCTTTAGCCTGCTGTCCATGCAGCTGTACACAGTTAGTCCTTCTGGCCCAAATGCTGAAGTTGAAAGTTAGTCTCATGAGTGTTTTAGTTTCTGTCTTGCCCTTACCCTGCTGAAGTATTGGTACTTTCAAACCTGACTGTCCTAAAGCGCTGAAAAGGTTGAGTTAAACTGCTTTTTGTGGAATTATTCAAAAATAAAAAGCTGCCAAACTCATGTGCAATAGCAGCACATGGTAGTATTAAAAATAATATTCCTGCTTATTGGAATAACTGTGTGAGCTGTGGGGTGCTCCCACCTGTGATACTGTATGTAACTGTCCTCAGAGTGCAAGGGAAAAGAATTCAGCAAAACTACCACAAAGCTGCGTTGGGGGAGTTTAAGCTGGATATAAGAAGAGGTTCTTCCTCCAGAGGATGGTTGGTCACTGCTCAGGCTCCCCAGGGAATGGTACTGGCCCTAAGGCTGCCAGAGCTCCATTTGGGCAATGCTTTAAGGTATGCACTGGGTGGGATTGTTGAGGTGTCCTGGGCAGGGCCAGGAGTTGGGAGGGCCCCACAAGGATCATGAATCCAACTCAGAATATTCTAGGATTCTATTCTAGGATTCTGTGAACCTTTTTTCCCATGTGTTTATGGTCACAGACTTCTATGGGGTCTGTTTATTGCTCCTGACACCGTATCCCCACTCTGAGTCCCTGGTGACAGGTTGTTGTGCGCACCTTGCTCTGTGAGGGTTCCTTCTGACAGTGATTGACTTTGTAAAGGAGGCATCCAACTTCCTGAGGTTTTCTGTTCCTTCCCTCACACCTTCCCTCACACCTGCCTGAGCAGGGAATGCTTTCCCTCTGGTACTCATGACTTTCTACTCCAGGAAGTGTAGGATATGATCCTTCACAGTGTTCCAAAGGCTCTCTCTGTACCTGTCAGCTCCCCAGGCATGGCCCCCTCTGTGCAGAGGCTGGGAGGGAGACAAGGGCTTCCTCTGCACCCTCTGCATTTGCTTGTGTCAGTGTGAGTTCTGGTGGAGTTCGCTGAGGTCAAACTCTGTGATCAGCAGCTGTCGGGGCAAAGGGATCTCTCCACTGCTGCTGGAAAGTGTGGAGCAGAAAGGACATTTTGGGGTGACTTGTTAAGGTTGTATGCAGGAATCTGGGGTCCATCTCAAACATTGCTGTCTCGATGGCTCACTCTGCAGGTGTGCCTGGGGCATGTTGCTTACAGGACCAAAAGAAGTCACTTTCAGATAGTTGCAATTCCTCAGGAATGGATATAAAGGTTTACCCTTTCCCTGCCTTTTTCTTTCCATGGTGTCTTCTCTGGAAGACTCACTCTCAGAAATTATGCAGCTAAAAAAGAAATTAATGTCCTTGTCCGTTTGAGTTTTTCAAGCAGAAAGGGGAGGAGGATTTTACTGCTCAGCTGTCAGGTGCTGCAGGGTGGTGAGTAGCTCAAGTTCACGTGGCAGGGTAACTACTCATTTCGCCAGTGCAGTGAACTCAGTCTAGAAACAAAATTCTGAAGTGTTCTTGTTTGTGGAAAATACTTAAGTATTCTCTTTGGCTGAAATAGTTTCCTTTTGCATGCAAAACACCCATGAAATTGTTTATGCAGTTTTGCTGTTAACTATGGAATTCGAATGCATTATTACCTCTGGATTTTTTTTTTTTAGCTCTTTAATCACATTTGGTGATATGTGATTTCTTTAAAAGTACATTCAAGAATGCCTTGTGGCAATAGTTAACTTAATGAGAAGTGCAAATGGTTTGCAGGCAAATTGCCCAAATACTGAAAATGTGGACACCAGCTTTGCCAGCTCCACTTAATTACCTTTGTCATAAAGGTGACCACATAAACTGCCTCGGAGGTCGTAACGGAGTGCTAGCAAGGGTATAGGAATACAGTTAACATAAATCAGAGAATCCTGAAATATCCAGAGCTGGAAGGGACCCACAGGGATCATCAGTCCAGCCCCTGGCCCTGCACAGACACCCCAACAGTCCCACCCTGGGCATCCCTGGGAGCGGTGTCCAAACGCTCCTGGAGCTCTGGCAGCCTCGGGGCCGGGACCATTCCCTGGGGAGCCCGGGCAGTGCCCAGCCCCCTCGGGGGGAAGAACCTTTCCCTGAGATCCATCCCAAGGCCTGACACAGCTCCAGCCCTTCCCTGGGCTCCTGTCCCAGAGCAGAGCTCAGCCCCTGCCCCTCCGCCTCCCCTCGGGAGGAGCTGCAGCCCCTGAGGAGCCTCCCCTCAGTGTCCTCTGCTCCGGCTGAAGGAGCCAAGTGCCCTCAGCCGCTCCTCAGACCCTTCCCCTCCAGACCTTTCCCCATCTTTCTAGCCTTAAAGGTTGTTTCAGAGGGATCCGAGCACAGCCAGCAGAAGCAATGGCTGCAGCAGCAGTTCTTGGGCTCTGCTTCTCGAAATTTGGGGCATGTCTGGGGTTGTCAGTGGATTTCTGGTACCCCTCTGATGACCCAGAGTGCCAGCTGCTGTCAGGATGGGATAGCTGCAGGACACCTGGACTTGGAGCAGGTTGCTCTGAGCTTTGTCAGGTGTACTTGATCAAAAGGATGTTGGAGTTTTTCTTCTGGTTGACCCCTGCTTGGGGAGAGTCAAGCACTTGTTTAGCTGTTGCTTAGGCCAGGCCTATGTACCAGTCTGGCCTAGAGCACAGCTCCCAGAGCACTGTGAGCAGGCAGAGCAGGGCAGGGACCGGGCACTCTGCTGTGTTCAGCCCATGTGCACTCAGGGCTGGTGGTTGGCATGCTGTGGTCTCCAGCAGTTGTGGCAGCACCTATTCCTGGAACAGCAGAGGCCTTGGCCAAAGAAAAGCTGCCTTGACTGAAAAGGCTGGTGGAGCTGTGCAGGGAGTGCCTGGGGCCTCTCACTCAGGCTGGGCAGATGTCTTCTTAGTGCTGCAAGTGAGGAGGACGTGTGTCACAAGGTGAAGGGCCTGTAGGTGAATTGAAAACAAATCCTCGAGGTTGGGAATCATCAGTAGCTGGAGGGGAGTCACTGGTGAAGTACCCAAAGGTTTGACATCAGGGCCAAATCTGTTAGAAATGTTGGTCACTGAGCTGGCTGATGGTTCCGATTGCAGCCTCGGTGTGTGTACAGTGATGTCAGAGAGGGAGCAGTGGCTGGTCACCAGGTGGTGGTGCTGCCACTCAGAGGGACCTTGAGAGTGTTCTCTGAAAGCCTTGAGGCAGGGCTGGCACAGCAGGCAGTGACTCCCTGCTGTTTTGGGGTCATGGCTATCCTTCCACTCCGTCTGGATACAGAGAGGGTTAAATATATCCCTCCTTATGGTACAAAAGTCAAAAAGGCCAAGAGAGCTGTACAGGCCATTCATGGCTCTGCTTCCTTTGCTTTTCTTTTCCCTCATCAAGCCATACAAATGAGCCATGTAGCAACATCTTTGGTTGTGTTCTAATATTTCTCAGCATGTTTTTAGTGGGAGTTATTGTTCCATATCTTACAATACTTTCATTCTCTCCCAGTGGAGCAGCTGTGTTTCTGCAGAAGTAAAGTTGGGTTCAGCTCAGCCTGTGATTGGGGTGACTGAGTACTTGCTGAGGTTTTGTACTGTAATGTTTGCAGCTTAAGTGTCTTTATTTGAAAGCTGAAGTTTCTTCCTCAAGAGATGGAAGAAGTCAATTTTTGAACCCTCAACATCTTGAACAGTCAGATTTTTGTTCCAACAACAGGTGAACAAATTCTGTCCCGTTTAAAGAAATGAGATCTTGCAGTAAGTGGGCAGGCGTTTTCCTCCCAGACTCCCTCCAAAAAACCAACCTGTGGTATTTCTGCACAATTTTGGGCCTGGTGTTTTCTGTGTCCACTTTACAAATCCTTTTCACTTCACAGAATCTCAGATGCTGGCAATTCATCTTGAAAAGGAGCCCTGGAGCAACTGAAATTAAATCTCAATAGAGAAATATTCTGGAACTGAGAGAAAAGATAAATAAAAAGAGAACATATAGAAATTATAGTTATGCAGAGAGGCTTTCTGAAATGAAGTTAATTACTAAAAAATCCCATCCTTTTGTTTTCAGGATTTAAAGTTCTTACTCTTATGGTTGAATTTTTGCAATATCGTGGAGATGGTGACATCCCTGTGAGCTCTCTGAACCAGGGTTGCCAACAGACTTGTGTCAAGTTAGCTTTGTAGCTTTTGACTTTTTCCCAAAGAGGTGTCTATTTGAGTTGCTTATATTCATCTTTGTTTCAAGGCAAATACCACTGATTTTGCATAAGAAGGAGAAGCCACTTTATTTGTAATTTGTAATGTTTTGCTGAGTTATTTGAAGGTCAGGCTTTCCAAACCAGCTAAATGTGCTTTTGCCCTTAAACTTCTGTAAATAAGACTCTTCATTGTTTGGCCATGAACAGAAAGAGGGTTGTGTCCTAATGTCAGGGAAACGGTGGCAACACATTCTGGATTGGAAAATCGTTATCAATATAACTAGGTATTTTCTTTCTTTCCTTGCTCATTCCTTTCTGTTGCCATCAAGTGTCTGTTCAGTAGGATGGGCTGGTTTGAAGTCTTGAGCAGGAGTCGGAAGTGGCACAGTGGGCAGTCTGGGTCTTAGTCGCAGGAACTGCAACAAAGCTGGGTTCAGGTCCTGTAGAAGGAAGATCCTGAGCTGCTGCACAGACTGACCACAGAGGTTGAAACATCATGGAAATGCTTAAATATAAACCTAAACTTTCAGCTTTGTACTCTGTAGGTGGAGCGCGGTGCAGTAATTGCTGGTGCAGTGTTGGTCTGACTGACCCAGCCCTTCGACAGCACAGTGCTTCCCACGGTTCGCTCTAGTTTAGGCACAGCCCCAGTCTGTTTGGCTACGCTGAGCTTTTCCCCCAGCCTGACACAGGCAGGACTAGGTGAGGTTTCTGGTGCTGTCTTGGTGTTTCAGTGACTAATGATAGTTTTGGGCAGCATTTATGACTTAACTGGAGATGAGGCAGATGAAAGTATTTCAGAGTGGTTAATTGTTGCTTCAACAAATTCTTTGGGTAAACAAAAAAATACTTGCTTCCATTTCCCAAAGTCTGCATAGGAAACAGCAGAATATTTTTGGCAGGCAAAGTAGAAGTGAAGTTTACAATTACCTGCTTCAGTACCTGCATTGAAGCTCCTGTACTCAGTTCTGTCTCCAGTAGTGTGTTTTCTGTGACTCATTGAGGTCACCACAGCATAAATGGTTGTGTCAGAGACACAGCAGCTGCTCAGTGTCGCAGGTGGGGTAGGTGAGAGGACATTGCTGAACTGTGGGCTACGGGACTGGATAGGAGAAAAGTTTTAGTTCAAACTGTAGGTTTTAGCTTCAGCTTCATGTGTTTCCAGAGTAGCTGAGATGCATCATCTATACCATGAAAGAAGGATTGAGTGCAAGGCTGGAGCCCCTCTGCTCTGGAGCCAGGCTGGCAGAGCTGGGGGTGCTCACCTGGAGAGGAGAAGGCTCCAGGGAGAGCTTAGAGCCCCTTGCAGGGCCTAAAGGGGCTCCAGGAGAGCTGGAGAGGGACTGGGGACAAGGGATGGAGGGACAGGACAAGAGGGAATGGCTTCCCAGTGCCAGAGGGCAGGGCTGGATGGGATATTGGGAAGGAATTGTTCCCTGGGAGGGTGGGGAGGCCCTGGCACAGGGTGCCCAGAGCAGCTGTGGCTGCCCCTGGATCCCTGGCAATGTCCAAGGCCAGGTTGGACATTGGGGCTTGGAGCAGCCTGGGATAGTGGAAGGTGTCTCTGCCCAGGGCACGGGGTTGAATGAAATGGTCTCTAAGGGCCCTCCCAACCCAAAGCATTCCATAATTTCCTGTATTTTAAAAACGTATTATGAATTATATGCTAGAAGTTATTCTATTTATTACTGTCTATGTTGTGATGATGGAATTTGATCAACATAGACATGGAATGGAAAATCATGCCCTTCAACTGTTAGTTTTGAAAATTGGTGGTTAAATACTTCAGATGTTTGTTCACATCCAAAAATGTGTTTTGACAGAAATCTTTCATGAAGCTGCTTTCTTTTTCTTGTAAGGACACCTTGCAGTATGAAAACAAAACTTGCCAAGGATGTAAAAAATAGCGAGTGCTTGTTGCCAGAGTCAAGTCAAGCAGCACCTGGGGAACCTGTCAGGTTCTGAAGTTGTCATTTTAGAACAATAAAATGAAAAAGTGGTTAAAATTATCATGTGGAGCAGATTTAATGTTTGGCTGAAGGATATCAGGAGGATCTAGAAACCAGCATCATCTCCCTAGACCAGTAGACAAAAAATGACGGAAGAAATCTTGTGGAAACCTATGGAAATGAGTTTTCACAGAAAAGTAGGCTGAGGGAGGGTGTGCTTCCAAATAGTGTGATAGAATAAGTAGTCCACTGAGCATTGGTAGAGTCTTTGTTCCAAGCTGAGTAGCAGTTTTGGTAGTTCCAGACTTGGATTTAAGGACTACACTAGAAAAACCTCAAAATTTAGAAATAGTTCCATGAATAGGAGAAAATCCCAAGAGGCAGAAGAAAAGTGGGATTCTTTACTTTCGCTAAATCTTTCTTTAGCATTTCTGTTCCATCCCTCCTTAGCTGAAGGGTGCATCCAGGCTGTCAATAGAAAAAGACCTTGTGCCGTGGAACTGAAAGAACCTGAGGTTGGCAGTGTTGAGTTCCTTGTTCTGTCCTTGGGGATCATAGGATGGGGCAGTTCCAAGGGACACTAGTCCAGCTTCCTGCTCAGAGCAGACTCAGCTGTGAGGTCAGACCAGGTCCCTCAGGCTCTGTCCTATGGGGGAACTTCTACATGCTCCAGTCTCCTGAGCATCTTGGTGGTCTTTTCCTGTGCTCAATCCAGTTTATCAATGTCTTTCCTGTGTTGGGGGATGTCAAAAATTGGATGCAGTATTCAAGGTGTGGTCCAGTAAGTGTTGAGTAATGGGGGATGATCTCCTTCCATCTGTCTTCTGGCTGTACAGGACGCTGTTACCCTTCTCCCTTGGGGCACTGCTGGCTCGTGCTCCATACCCTGATGCCCAGACCATTTTCCATAGAGGAGTCTCCAGCCACTAAGTGTCCAGTCTGTTGTTGCCAGGGTGTCTTCCTCTCTGCAATCAGGACTCTGCATCTGTCATTGCTGCACTCCACGAGGTGCCTGTTGGCTTGTCCGCTGTGGCAGCCTGACCCTTCAGTCTATGACAGGTTCCTCCCAACCTGGTGTCATCTCCAGTTTTGGTGAGAGTACACTCCCATCACCTCCTCCTCGACATGGATCATGAGGTAAACTGCAGGTCCCAGTAGAGATCCTTGCAAACTCCACTAGTTCCAGGCACGCAGGTAGAGTGTGTGTGAGGGGTGTGTATGTGTCTCCTTTTGAAGATGGATGCAATGCTTACCTTCCTTCTTCCAATTTCCTGATCATTCGAAGATGAAACAGTTTTGGCAGGGACATGAGCCTAGTGCCTCAGTACCCAGACAAAGAGCCCATTTCATCCCCCCATGGGTTTGACTGGGACCAGTTCACTCAACCAGTCAGCCCCTGGCTCAGTCTTCATCCACTGGCCCTTCTCTGGGAGCTCTTTCCGAAGTGCAGAGGCCTATTAGACTCTGCCGGTGAAGTGAGGCACAGAAAGCATCCTGTGCTCCTCTGCTCAGATCACATGCTAAATCTGCTCCCACGCTTGCAGCCTTGTGCTGCTGGGACAGCAATAGAACATTTTCTTGTTACCCTTGATATTAATCTTTTGTTTCTTTGCATTCTTTTCAAGTCTGAACTGCAGTTGAGCTCTGCCATTTCTCAGACAGAGTGGACAGTGTTTCCGAATTCCTCCTTTTGTAGCTGTCACTTCTTCCATTCTCCTGTGTTCTCTGTTTCCCTTGGAGCTCTGCCATGGGCTCCCTGCTCAGCGAGGCTCCTCTGCTCACACGTCTGCCTGTTTTCCTGGCTGATAGGGAACAGAGGATGCTGTATGTGTTCTGTGACTCGCTCAGGAGTTAAGGTACAGTCTCTTGATCACCTACTCTGCCCGTCCTACCTTGCTGCACTTCTCCATTGTCATAACACTTTCTGGAAGTTTGATGCAGGATGGTTGTGTTTTTATCTGGGCTGACGTGATTGTGTAGCCCTGGCTGTACAACAGTGTAACTGTGCTAAAGAAGCCCACACAGGGCACGTCTGAGCACTTTAATCTGTTCTTATCCTCAGAAACTATAGTCACTGCTTTGAATTCTGCTGACGCCTGGTATTTTACATGGTACTTCTCGGTGCATTCATGTGTATTTAGGCTCTCTGGTTATCACTCTCACAGCACTGTTTGTAAAGCCAAACAGAAAACTCAAACCCAGCTCACATACTCCAAAAACCGATTCCCAGTTCAGTAAACAAGTTCTAAACTAAGTTGCCATCGTGCTGAGGTGCACTGATGTAACAGGAGCCAGGTTTGATTTTGGGGTTTCTTATGAGGGACCGGATGGGGAGGATCTGAGTTAGCTGCTCTCAGTGAAGTGCTCAGGTGTGTATCAGACTCCTCGGTGGAGATGGAGTTGTCAGCAGTGGGCTGGGAATAAGGAGGGAGCTGGTGACTGAAGCCGTGTGTCTCGGGAGCTGGGAAAGGAAGCAGGGACATGGACAGAAACCCAAGTGATGCACGGAAAGAAAACCAGTGCCCTCTGTCCTGAAAGGGCCTTTTATCATGGAAACAAAACTTGATTCTTTCTGCTGAAGGACTGTAGTATTTTGCTTAAAACTAGGTTTTATAGTTACTTTGTTAATTATTCATCCAGAGAAGGACCTACTTGTTGCTCTTTTTTAGCTTTGTCTCTTGAGTAAATTTGCATTTATGTATATGAAAACTTTTAAAAATATTTTACAATTCTTATCCGCTAAAATGTTTTGAAAACTGTTACAGCACCAATTTCCTTTGCACTGCAGGTTTTTATAGCAGGCTGGGAACATCAGGAGAAAGCAAAAAAACTTCTCTCCTTGCCTGGGGTAAACACTTGACAGCAGTCATAATGCTGTGTAAATGCCAGCTTCATATATATTTCCTGGCATCCCTAGTAGACAGGTCAGTTGTACTGTTTTGGAGTAAAACTATGAAGCAAAGAGCATTCCTGCACAGGCATCCGTTAAGTGGAAATGCCTCCTGCAGTGATGGGACTGTTGTGTGTTGGCCCAGCCTGTGTAGAGATGAACATTGGCCACTGAGTGGGAGGAGATGGCTGAGGCCAATGCTATCGGGTATTTTAGAGCACGATAAACTAATACATGCTGTCAATTTTGCATGGGTTGGGTTTTTCTAGCACTTAAGGACTGTAAGGTCATGTTAAATGTAGTTTAAAGGTGGTAAGTACAAACTAAGAGGGAAGGTCTGCATTCTAGGTTATTGTAGAGAAATACAAGTAATTGATAGTTTCTTACCTATTGTCAGGTAAAAGTTAATGAGACTGTAATATTTGGGTTCAGTACAAACTTGTTGTCAAATGCCTAGAGGAAATATGAAAGTGTCTGACCTTTGTGATCCTGCCACTTTCAGAGCCTTCTCTTTTTAATCTGTGTTTGTTTGAGTAAACCCCATTATGTCCCTGTCCCCTCATTTCCCAGGATGTTCAAACTGTTGGATAAGGAGTAGTCATTGAGCAACCTGTATAGAACTGAAAGTGGAAAAGGTGCAGAATTTTGCTCGGACAAAAACAGTAAAGAAGGCCAAGAGGATATAGTCACTGAGAGTACTTTGGGGACAGACACTTGGAAGGAGAAATGGGTGCAAGGTCCAGGATAGGACTTGTATAGGAACAAGTGGATGCAGAATATGTAGACCTGAGTTTGGAAAAGAAGAGCATTGGCTGGAGGCTGTAGAATGTGCTTTCAGTCAGAGTGCCTGGGACAAAAATCAGAACTGCTTTTAATGTGGACTTGTGTGTGTGTTTGGGCACAGTTTCTGATTCCAGGGGCTGGACCCAGGTCTTGTGGTGCCTTTTACTCCTGGGTGTCCATGAGTGCTGTTACTTAGGTTTGGTTTTATCCTGTATATAAGTAACTTAAAATTCCTTGTCACTGATCTCAGTGCATAAACACATAAGCTGTATGATGCTTTGGAAGGAAACAAAGGAGTGTGGGCAGCAGGAGAGGAGGGTATTCTGTTCCTCTACTCCACTCTGGTGAGACCCCATCTGCAGAGCTATCTCCAGCCCTGGGGACCCCAACACTAGAAAAACATGGCCCTGCTGGAATGAGTCCAGGGAAGGCCGTGGAGATGATCTGAAGGCTGGAGTCCCTCTGCTCTGGAGCCAGGCTGGCAGAGCTGGGGGTGCTCACCTGGAGAAGGCTCCAGGGAGAGCTCAGAGCCCCTTGCAGAGCCTAAAGGGGCTCCAGGAGAGCTGGAGAGGGACTGGGGACAAGGGATGGAGGGACAGGACAAGGGGGAATGGCTTCCCAGTGCCAGAGGGCAGGGCTGGATGGGATATTGGGAAGGAATTGTTCCCTGGGAGGGAGGGGAGGCCCTGGCACAGGGTGCCCAGAGCAGCTGTGGCTGCCCCTGGATCCCTGGCAGTCTCCAAGGCCAGGTTGGACACTGGGGCTTGGAGCAGCCTGGGATAGTGGAAGGGGTCCCTGCCCATGGCAGGGGGGGGAATTAAATTGTCTCTGAGGTCCGTCCAAACCCAAACCATTCCATGATCTACAATTCTGTGCCTGCTATGTTCTCTGGGAACTTGTTGCAAGGGACTGGGGAAGGATACTCAGTGTACTGAAAACAGCATAATAAATTTATGTGAGTTGAATCCCGCTCTTCATCACTTGTCAGGAGAATAGTCCCCCAGTCCTCCCCAGTGCAGCATCCATCCAGTCCTGACTGCCAGGGCTCATGTGGGTCACACCTGGAGGAATTAATCTTGTTTGGAGTATATTTCCCTGTTCTTTAAGGGTCCATTTCCATAAGTGTTATTAGGACCTGGTTCTGTTTGGTAGTTTGCTGGAATATTCATGTTTATGTGACTTTTGGGACAGAGTGAAAATACCCATAAAGCAGCTGTTGCTTGAGCCTTCAGAGCAGGGCTGGACATGTGAGGGATGTTGAATCCTTCCCATCCTTGCAAGAGGGAAAAGTCATTGCCAAATGTCCACCTAGTATTTTTTCCTCTTAAACTTACTTTTGTTTTCTTAGACTCTGGAGAAATAAAGTAGGGTCCAGGTGCTAAACATTTTTCTAATTGTTCAATTTTTCATTTTCTTAATCAGAGGTAAATAATCTCAGTAGGTAAGTGGGTGTGAACCAACTGTATTTGATCTAAATGATTTACCATCTTTGACTAATAAAAGAAAACTCATGTTATAAAGAAATCGCAAAAACCATGCTGTGGGTACATGTAAGAAACATTGATCAGAATTTTGCAGATGTTATCTGTAGGTCTCCAGAGGATGGAGTTAAATCCTACTTGACTGGCACAGAGCGCTTTGCCGTGAGTTGTGTGCTGTGTCTGGTGTCATGAGAGGCTGACTGGAGCTGGTTTAACACCAGGTCTCTAGGGGAACAGGACGTTGTTTCTGTGCGAGAGTTGAACACAGTGGATGTGGCTTCTCTAAGAGCTTTAGCAGACAGCAGAAATTACCTGTGAGTGTTTATACGAAGGGTCTATTAGACAACAGGCTCTGACATTGCCTGGGTTCAGCTGAGTTACTGCTGGATTAGGTTTCACAAGGAAGCAGCCAAAGGCAGAGGCCGTGCCAGGAGCTGGTGCAGTTCTGCAGTCAGTCTGTTGGTATGAAAACACTGAGGGTTATTTGGGGTTTCCTTCCATTCCCTTGTGGATTTTATACTTGCAATCTCGATGTCTCAGCAGACTGGGCATTCTTTTTTGCAGTATCTGGAGTTAATCTGCGGTTCTCTTGCAGCCCTTTTCTTCATTTCCTCTGACATTTGTGCCAGGATATCATCATTTGACACCTGTGTCAGTATTTGGTGTTCTGAAATGTCTGGAAAGCATAAGGAAACTTCCTTGTCAGCTAAGGCCATTGCAGAGCCAAGCACTGTGATTAAAAAAGGGCTATTTCGCCGCAGAACCCTTTACCATAACAATTAGCTTTGTCTTTTAGTGTCCTCAAGCCTAACAAGGGAACTTAATAACTTAAAAGTAGTATATTGTTAGAGGAAAATAGCACATTTTGCTATGCATACTTAAAATTTTCTTTAGAAAATCCCACAGATCTGACAGAGACAAGGAGAAGTTGGCTGAAAGAGGTGTGTCTTGGGCTGAATTGCAGTTGTTTTATTGCTCTGAGACAGTCTTGAAAGTATTTTACTATTTTTAGGCCTACATTGATAAGATCCTCTAATTGTTGGGAAATTGAAACCCAAAATTATCTTAGTATGTAATATTATAATTGATAGTAGCAATTGTGGAGATTGGAGATAGAAGCAGAACAAGTAAGTATCCAAATAAATACCCTTTTCCTTAAATATTCTAAGGATTTTTATTATTAATATCAAATTATTCCTGTAGGAGTTAAGAGTAAACTTAAAGTGATAGTATATTAATTGTCTGCCTTAAAGAGAATTTTTCACTCTTCACTATGATGCTGTGTTTGGGAAACTTGCTGCTTGTTAGGTGTATTAATGAAGGATTTGAAACTTCTTTTTCCCTCTTGCCCTCAGGGGTGGAGGTTGGAATAGCCAAAGAAATCACGATGCTCTTCATTTCTTACCTGACAGTTCATCCATTGATGTTTTCTCACTTTCTGCTCTCTATCCACAAGAGCTTCTACTGATGAACTGGGTTAAGTGATTGCCTTTGTCCCACATCCATGAAGATTGCAAGAGTGGTCAGAGTTGGTGTTTTAGTCTTGAATTTCTTGCTGTTGATGTGTGCTCTGTCCAATGCCTGCTGTCTGTGAAGGCAGAGGGATGTCCTGAGTGGAAACAAAAGACGTCCGAGTTATTCATGATGTGTGCCAGCCTTGGGAAACCTCCTTGGCTTACTGAAATATTTGCTGTGTGGACTGTATATGTTGAGTTCACTTCTTGTTTGCATTTCCTTTCATTTTAGTTGTGATAACATTCTTTTGTTAGGATTAATTTTAAAAAATGTTCTTCCCTTTAGGACACAGCTTAGGCTACGGCTTCGTGAACTATGTAACTGCAAAAGATGCTGAAAGAGCAATAAACACACTGAATGGCCTCAGACTTCAGTCAAAAACTATCAAGGTAGGAGCTCTTCAGTCTTCTCTGAAAACGGCGTTGTAATAAACTTCATTCTGATGGTAAGGTTTTTGTGCTCCCAGCTGCAGCAAGCATGAATCTGGGAGGAGAGTAGTGAAGTGTTTTAAAACAGCTTAGTATTTGAAGATTCCCTTTCTTTATATTCCCACCATTTTTACAGAAGTAGAGGGACCATTCCAAATTGTTGCCAGGCTTTTTAACTCATGCACATCTTGGATGCTTCATAATGTTTATTGTGAATCTTGTTAATACACATGCACTCCTTTCCTTATCCAAAACAACAGCCTGTGCTCTGTGTGTAGGATTCACCCCTACTTAGGTGACCTATGCAGCTTTCTCCAGTAGCAGAAATTAGGATGGAAAACTGCACTCTACTCGTGCCGTCTTTTTATGAAGCGTTAGAAAATATACTGGCAGGACAAGTTCCTGATGTGAGCTGTGATAGGTCCAGTGCCTGAGTCAGAACTCAGGATTCTTCACGTGGCGAAAGTGTTTGCTGGGAGTGTTGGTATTGGTCAGCTGCTGTCTCCTTACAACAGTGCTAATATAGTTGTTACCTCTTGGGTAAGCCCAAAATGAATGGAGTTATGTAGGGACATGCCCTTTCTCCTCTTGTTTGGTTGATTTTCCCCTACTCTCTCTCGGTTCCATTTTTTTTAACTCCAGTAAAAATGCGTGTGTTGGTAGTGGGGTGTGGTGGTTTTAGCAGGGGGAATAAATTAAATTGGCTCATGACAAAAAATTGATCTTCCCTGTTAATACCCTGAAGATGTATTTTTATTTCTTTTAAAGGTTTCCTATGCCCGCCCAAGTTCTGAAGTTATCAAGGATGCTAATTTATATATCAGTGGCCTGCCCCGGTCAATGACACAGAAGGATGTAGAAGATATGTTTTCCCGTTTTGGGCGCATCATCAACTCGCGTGTGCTTGTGGATCAAACCACAGGTGAGTTCTGGGGCCTTGGCTGCAGAAAACTGGAGTGTACAGCATGTGTTTGGTGTTTTTCTGAGATTAGCAGTACCTAAACTTGAGTAAATTAGACTTCCACAAGCTAATCATGACATCTGGTGCCAGCCACTGATAGAATTTTAACACGATATCCATGTTCAGTGATTTTTTTTAAACACAGAATGACTCATGCTGCCTCTTTGCCAGCTTACAGCCCAAACCTTGGACCATATTAAAATACAATTATTGTCATTTTTATCAGTTACTCATTTGCCAAATCTACTTTCTTGCTCTGACACTGGCTGTCACTGCAGTGCACTGTGTTTCTGGGCCATGTGTGTAACCTGGAGTGCTGACCTTACCTTGACTTTACACACATGCAGCTCTTACCCACGGGTCAATTCCAGGCCATAGGCACAGATTTAAAGCAAAACAAAAATGTGTTTTGTCTTTTGTACCAGACTGGAACTCACTCACTCAATTTTCTCATATTGTAAACCTTTTGAGATGTCTTACAGGCCTCTGTGGTTACTGCTAAGCAAAGGAATCAATTTCATATACTTAGTACTGCCCTGAAAGTTCTAAATGTATTTTTCATATTGAAAAAAA
>VZRV01010984.1:10545-66338 GCA_013398115.1 Falcunculus frontatus | reverse complement strand
AAAAAAAAAAAAAAAAAAGAAAGGGAAGAAGTTACTTAGTTAGGCACTTGGCTCAGGGGAGACCAAAGTTAAGGTTTTCTTTATGATGGTAATTCTGACTCTGTGTTACAGTGTATTTTCAGAGTTTTAATTTCTTACCCCATTATTTCAGACAGTATAACTGCAGAGTCTGGCCTATCCTGTCACCCAGGTGTTCTGTGGTTTTACCAGTAGCCCATATGTCATGTATTAATCTGGAGAGAGTTTTTACAAATACACTTTTTCATTGATTGTGCATGTCCTGTATTAGAATAGAAGACAATCTAATTCTAGCAATTCCGCATTTAACGTTTATAACTGGGGTGTGCATTCATACACATCAGCTCAGAAGCAGCTTTTACTGCTCTGTGAGGAATCTGCTGTAGTTTGGAGTGGGCCACCAGCAATTTCTGGTGGGCTCAGTCTGAGTGCAGGCTGAGGTCTGCAGGGCTGTATCCCCATCGATCAGAGCCAGCTCCTGGTGCAGGCACCACTTGCAGGTATTTGGTCAGACTGTGCTGCAAACGTGACTATGCATCAGAGAAACCTGAGGTGACTTGGTGAGATCTGGCGACTGACATGGCAGACACTCCGTGGTTGAGTGAGGAAAATCACATCCTGCCTTTTCTGGAGAAAATTATTTATTTTGCCCAACTCTGATACCTGCATGGTTCTGTCTCTAGAGCTGGTTATCCAGGGCACAGCTGTAATGAGAAGCAAGAAGAAGACTTGTGGAGCACAGCAAACTTATTAATGCAAGTGTCCAGACTAGTCATCCCTCTCTGGCAGTCTGTGGTGTCTGGAGAGCATCTGGATTTGACAGAGCTGTAAAATGAGATGACAGAAGTCATACAAATAAAATCTCCCCAAGAATAATACAGTTTTCATGGGTGTGCTGAGGCCTGATGCTGTGTAATTCAGATCAGAACACACTGCCTGCTTTCCAATAGCCTTAATAATGCATTGACTGAAGAGTGAACATCTCACAGTTAATGCCTGCAGAGCCTACACTTGCCATCCCACTAGGAGTGTAGCTGTGCCTTGGCTTTAAGCTTGCCTTTCATATCTTGGTCTACTTCCACTTAAGACATGTTTTAATTTGTACTTAGCTGTATTTTCTCACAGAGGCGGTGCTCCAGCTTTTGAAAATTATTCTGTTTGAAAATACACTTTCTGCAATATTTGTATTTTAAATGAATGCTTTGAGAAGCACTAGGATGAGCATGAAAGTGGAGGAGTCACAGTAAACTGAGCTCTAGGGTAGATCTTGCTGAGTTCTGAGTGATGCTGCTGCTCTGGGCCTTCCCAGGGTTGGACAAACCCTTCCCCCTGGCACAGGAGGCTGATCTCAGTGGTACCTGAGATCTGTGCTGTCAGCTCTGCTGTGGTGAGCCCATCTTTTGTTATTTATCAGAATGCAAACACACCTTGCTTGCTGCAGGCCCAGGTTTTGATGTGTTGCATTTCCTTCTGTGAAACAGAGAAAATGATCTCAACTGTTATCAACAACCTTGTGATTTATGATAAGCTTAACTTCTGTATCTGGCTTTGAAGATGGTCCTGGGTGGATGTGAAGAAAACATGAAAGTAACTGATATTTCCCTTTCTGAAACAGAGCAAATGGAGTCCTACATTTAGTCTGCCCCAGTATCTGCTTTGGAATGGCATTTAAACAAAATGTGCCCTTTTAGCTTCACTGTGATAAACTGTATTTTCAGCCTAAGGTCAAGTCACAGATGAGAAGCAAGGGGAGGAGAGGAGAGCTCACAGGGCATAAATTGTACCTCAGTCAGAAGGATAACAGCATCCAGGGGCTGGGACTAGGAAAAAAAAATGCAGATGTTTAACAGCTGTGATATTGGTTCAGTACAGCTACCAAGAGGTAATTCTTCATTGATTTTAATGAATAAAAATAATGTATATACCAGCTAGAAATAATGTATGTGGTGCGGGTGAAATTGTGATCTCTCCATCAAAAAAGGTGAAAGTCCTTTACTAAACTCAGACATTTGTTCCCTCATCTCTGAACCTGAGTGTGTTTCTAGCATGGAAAAATGAAAACATTTGCAAAAATGTGTCAATTCTCTGTTTGGAGATGCTCTTTAGTGATAAAGTAATCAGAACTGAGGGGTTTGGGTTTGTTTTTAAACAACTGGAATTAATTATTTTTTTTACTTAATTTAAAATGTTGAGAAGTTTTTTGTGAATGGAAATGTCAGTTGGTGATGAATATCATGGAATTCTACCGTGTATTTTTTTAAGTGTTTAGTAACTCTGGTTATTATAGCTGAAATGAGTATGCTAATTTGTCTTTGGTTTCATAATTTTGTACTTTATCCTCCAGCTGCTGAAGAAATGTAAATGTAGAGAACTTGAAAGCTGTGACCATAGAAATACTGAACTTTTTTTGGGTTTTGTTTTCAAAGTTATTTTGAGTTTATCCTGAACTTCAATTTTTTTATTTTTGTTTTTTTGTTTGTTTGTTTGTTTGTTGTTGTTTTTTTATTGGTTTGGTTACAAGGTTTGTCCAGAGGGGTCGCATTTATCCGGTTTGACAAAAGGTCAGAAGCAGAAGAGGCAATTACAAATTTCAATGGTCACAAACCCCCAGGTTCCTCCGAGCCCATTACAGTGAAGTTTGCAGCCAACCCTAACCAGAACAAAAATGTGGCACTGTTGTCGCAGCTGTGTCATTCACCAGCTAGACGGTTTGGAGGGCCAGTGCATCACCAGGCGCAGAGATTCAGGTAGGTTAGGAAGAATAAATACATTTAAGGCTGTGCTCCTGTTCCCGTGTCCATCTGGGGAGCTGTGCCTCTGCAGCTGGGCAGTGATACCTTCATTGCAGCATGTGTGAATGAATACAAAGTGCACTATGTGTCCTGCAGTGTTATGTAAATAAACTGTTGCATTAAAATATGACTACAGTAAAATCTTACTTGCAAAATTTATATTGAAGTTAGTATGTAAAGGTACTTGCACTCCAGTGTCTGTGTCCACTACTGGATTACAGTGAGGGGACAGCAGCAGCAGGTTACAGGTGGGTGTTGGTAGGTACCTGTCTCAACAGATCCCCATTCTGTGGTCTGTATATCTGAACACAAATAGAATTTGGCAACTTAATTAAAGCTCTGAATGGTTGGTTCCAGCAGGGAGGTGTTACAGTAAGAGAGGAAAACCTTATTTCTGACGAGGAGATTCTGTGGGATTCCTGCCTGCATTGCGAACTGTGCAGGGTTCTGCCTTCCTTTGAGGCCTCATGAGATCACTGATGAGAATATTGAGTAGTTGCAGCATCTTGTCTGCTTCCAGGGCTGTGGAAGACACTGTGCTTTGCCATAAAAAATTGCTTTGGTTGCTTTGAGTATGAATTGCTTGAATTGGAAATGCCTTGGGTGCTCATGGAGGAAGCTGATGGTTGGAGGGTGCTCTGGAAAATGCGATATATTGACTGTCTTGCAGAGAAGCAATGGGCTTTTAGATGATACGTGTTTCTGAGAGTAGTGGTTCCCTGTTGAGAATTTACTCTTTTTTTTTACTTGTTTTTTTCTTTTTTGGTTCGTTGGTTTTTTGTTTTATTTTTCTTCTGTGGGGGATCCAATGAGCTCAGTAAAATTGGACTACAATCTCAGCCAGCTTTTAGCTGTGCTGCTGTTCCAGTGTTGCTGTCACCTGTCCATAGTGCTTTAGCTTAGCATTTCAGACACAACTCTGTGTAATGGGTCCCCAGAGAAAATTGGTACTTTGTAGTTAGCTGTGGTTTTATACTGAGAGCGGTTGAAGAGTTTGCCCAAGGAGACAGTGAAGTTTCCATCCTTGGAGATGCTGAAACCTGGCTGGAATTGATACCAAAAGGGTTAATCCAATTTCTACTGTGCCTGTGTAGTTTTAGCAGGAAACAGGGTGTGCAGGATCTGCATTCTCAGCAAGGACGGTTGGAAGATAAGGGGAAGACTTCTGGTTTAGGAATGCAGCCACAGCCAAAACAAGGACTGAACCTGGGAAACTGGGGAGGGCTTTATGGTAATGAGAAAAACATGCACGTGGTGACTGTATATGAGCAACACACTTGTAGAAGATCATGTGCACGCAAGGTAGTTATCCCGCTTGCAACCAGGCCTGTAGTGAAAAATGCCCTTCTTAACTCTGTATTGGTGTTAAGGAGTTTTATTTGACCAGTTTTCGGTGCGTTTCGGTGACAGGATGAGCCTAAGCAACCTGCTATAGGAGCCCTGCTTCGGGCAGGGGGATTTATTAGAGGATTTCCAGAGGTCTCTGCCAGCCACAGTCGTTCTCCAGTTCTCTTCAGCTGTAGCTCAGGGAAGTTTAGCTCAGGCAGCTCCTCATTTCCCCGAAGCAGACACCCAGATCTCCACACCAAGCCTTCTGAGCCACGCTGAGGAATGAAAGTCTGCATTGTTTGCATTTAGGTGAATTATTAAAAAACTTAACACATCTGCCCTTTGTCTCAGCCAGGGCTTCAGTGTGTCCTGGTCCTAGCAAAATCTTGAGACTTACGGCTCATTTCTTCATTCTTGGCATTCTTAATTTAATTGGACATTTTCATCATTCTTCCCCCTAAAATTTATGCCAGGATCAAAATGCATCAGAATAAGCAGTGTAAATAATATTCACATCCATAATTAAGAAACCAAATACCTTTAATTCAGTTCTGTAATGATCACTCAGGCACAAAAAAAATGATGAATGTATTTATGTTAATAGTTGCTGGTGAAACTAAATTTTAGTAACTGGTTTGTTCATTATTCTCTTATTGTGCTATTTAGAGCAGCATTAATGTCAATTGTGTGCATTTTGTAGAATCACAGACTGGTTTGGATTGGAAGGGACCTTAAAGCTCATCCAGTCCCCCCACCACCATGAGGGACACCTTCCACTATCCTAGGCTGCTCCAAGCCCCAGCCAGCCTGGCCTGGAACACTTTCAGGGATCCAGGGGCAGCCACACCCAGTGTTCCTTTAGGCTTGGGATGTCATAGTGGGGGTTAAGATGAAAGAAAATGTTCTGTCTCTGTTCCATTCCTGCTGCCATGGGAGCCGTGTCCCCCTGGATGTCTGTGCCCAGTGCTTGTTTGTCAGCACACTTTGGCCAGCTGCTGCTCCCAGTGACTGACCTGCTGGTGAGGAAAGAGCTGAAGATTTTGAGGTCCCACAGCCTGGCAGAGGTCAGAATAGAACACTTGGGGGTCAGGCTGTGCTTTCAGGAAGACGCTGTGGACACAAGAGCCACCAGTTGACTTGCAGACACAAACTGTCCATCTCTGCCTCGTCACAGACTTGCAAGAACTCCAGCGCTTATTACAAAGCCTCCTTCCCTCATTCACCCATGCAGGCACATCTCCACACTGTGCACAGCACTTACCCCGTGGTGTCATGGAATGATTAAGGTTGGAAAAGACCTCCAACACAATCAAGTCTGTCCCACAACCCTTTGTATTTTTCTTCCCACCTTTAGTGTTAGCGTCAAGTTTTTCTAGTGAGTCTGTCTTCCTTAAAGGATGCTGATCTGAAGGAGCTGTGATTACTCATGCTGTGGCTAAGCTCAGGAACCTGAGTTTAGGCTGAGTCTTGTTTGTTTTGGTAGTGAACAAGACATGATGAAGGGATAAGCAGCTTCCACAGAGCTCGCAGTTTGTAGAAATTAAAGTTGTGATCTCTGCTCCACAGAGGTTGAATACTTAACCTGATATTTTGATTACATTTCATCTCGTTTCATCATAACCCCTGTAAATCCAGGATTAAGCCTTTAGTATCTAATTTTTAATTATTAATTTCCTACTGAAATTTCTCCAACCCTTTGTTTAATGTTCTGTTAATCCTTTGGAGTTCTTGTGGTATTTGTGGCTCCCATCAGGAACTGGTCTTAGTGCTGTGTCCCACTGGATTCCTGGGCTAATTCAAAGACCTGGGCTCTCTGCTTCCACCCGGAGGGAATGATGCCGCAGCATGGGGTTGTGTCTGGAGGACAGACATCTGGGGCAGGGATTTCTTTAGGGTGTAAGATTTGTTTACTTAGAAGAGAATAGCAGATTTCCAGGTGCTGAACTGTGATGAAATGGAAGGGTTTAGCTCCTGAAGCATGAGGAGACTGCCCAGGGCCCCTGGAAGTCATGTGCTTCTGCAGTTTAACAGAGCTTTATAGTAGAAGAACATTCTTTCAAATCTCAAATATTGCCAGTTCAGCTGATTTTGCTTTCAGACTTGTTCAGGATTGGAACCAGTTCCCAGTTCCTGTAATGGGCATAACTCTACCAGTATCAGCCTATGAGTTCTGCCCCAAATGCCTGAAGGGGAATAATTTCTGATAGTTCTTTGATCCAAGGGGAAATGCAAGAAGACTGAGTGTTTAACTGTGTCAGTGATATGGTTGCTCAGACAGCTCCTGTACACCTAATTGGTTTCACTCCAGTGGAATTGTTTAAATTTTCAGTTTTTAGACCAATTTGTAATTTTGATGCAAGCTGTGTGTATTGAGAAGAAACGATTTCATCCAGAGTAGTATTTAATCAAAGTTCTGTAAGAATATGGGACTGAAACCCCAGTTGTTTCTGTTCTTCCATACGTGGCTGTTTGACTCAACACCTTGATTTATTTCAGGCTTAGAGCTTGTGTCACTGAATTCTCAACAAGATTTCTGGTGGCCATAGCAGATTATTTCTGTCTGTATCAGAGAGAGCAGAAAAAGTTGCTTGTGAGGAGGACATTGTCAGTGTAGCTGAGCTCCTGCTCTTTGTGGAACTATTAAAAAATAAAAAGCTGCCAAGCTCAAGTGCAATGGTAACACAAGCTGATATTAAAACTTATGTTCCTGCTCATTGGCATCCCACCTGTGATGCTGTATGTAACTGTCCTCAGAGTGCAGGGAAGAGAGTTCAGCAAAACCAGCACAAAGCTGTGTTAGGGGAGGTTTAGGTTGGATCTCAGGGAAAGGTTCTTGCCCCCGAGGGTGCTGGGCACTGCCCGGGCTCCCCAGGGAATGGTCCCGGCCCCGAGGCTGCCAGAGCTCCAGGAGCGTTTGGACACCGCTGCCAGGGATGCCCAGGGTGGGATTGTTGGGGTGTCTGTGCAGGGCCAGGGGCTGGACTGATGATCCTTGTGGGTCCCTTCCAGCTCTGGAGTTTCTGTGATTCCATGAAAAGAATTTATAGGACTTGCATAGACCTGAAAAGAAATTGCTTTCATTTAGGAGTGTCATTTCTGAGATTACATCCTCCAGTGGGTTAAACTAATCCCAGGATCTGTTAAATGAAGCGGTCTGTCTGTCTAGTGGCAGAGGAGCAAAAGGTCATTCATAGCAATGAGGATAAAATGAAAAAGAGTTACAATTGAAAATACACTGTTGATACTTAATGCCCCAAGATATCGGAGTTTTAGGTTAGCATGGCTTGAAAGAACCATGCACAAATAACACTGGCTACTGACTCTTAGGGAGGGTTGAAAAAGCAATGTGGAGAAGACGGTATAAAAATAATTACAACAGAAATGAGGACACCAGCTGTAAGTGTGCTAAGACTGAGATCGTTCAAATTACAATACTAAAGGAATCTTAAATCCACTTTCTCTGAAACATCCTGGATCTCTGTTCGCCTTAATGTTTGCCCAAGTTGGACAGTCTTTTAAACATCCTTGATAAGTATAACTTCCTAAAGGTCATCTTAAATTGGTGTGGCCACAAAAATCTGTCCTAGTAGGACAGAGAGCTGTGTGTCAGCTGCTCCAGGCCCTGCTCACGCAGGCTGTTACCCTGAGCTGAGTGAGAGATCTGGGGTCCCTCTTGTGCAGAGTGAGAACAGAGATTCATCAGATTGGCTGAATTGTAGTTCCTAGGGTTTGTGGTTTTTTTGAAATTACTTTTCTAATCTTTTAGGGGACTTCTTTGGTTTTACCCTGTTTTGTTTGGTTTGGGTTTTTTTATAAACTTGTAACATTTTTGTGAGTTGAGGCAGGAAGAGAGGAAAATCTATTTGAATGTAAGTGTATCCAAAGAGCAGAAGTAGTTGCTATTTTAAATTATTTTGTCTTTAACAAGCATTTAGAATTGTTGTTCTCTTGCATTTAACACCAGTAGCTCTTCTACAACTGATTGCAGTCCTTGATGTGGTGTTACCTGGGCCCATGGGCAGAGCCTGAGCCTTTGGAGCAGGCAGGGGCAGAGCTATACTGACTGCTGGAACCAACATCAGGCAATTCTGAGCTCAGTGGTTTGAGCAGGGACCTGGGACTGGTGATCTGTTGAGATGAAAACTTGACAGATATTAAGATAAATTCATCCTACCAGATCATTACTCACTTGGAAAGAAGCAACAGAGCTGAAGGTGTCTATCAGAACAAGTAAGTGTATCAAGCATGCAAGCACAGGAACGTTTTTATACAGAGCCAAAAGAAATAGCAGATATGTCACCTCATCATCAGATCACGTGGGTTGGTACATCCCATTCACCTTGTGGTACTTCTAACTGCTTTTTCAGCCTGTAGTACAAGGCTTCCCAAACTTGGGTTTGCTTGGGGCTGGCTGCCAGCGAGTCGGTGCAGCTCAGGAGTGTCCCACTCTTCTCTGGGAGCCCCTGGGCTGCAGAGCAGCAGCGAGGGAGGGAGGCATGGAGTGATGCTTACTCTGGGGACAGGAGAGTCCAGGATCTCAGGTGTCCAGGGCAATGAGCTCTGGGCACCAGAGAGCCTGGGGGAAATGGGCCCTGTGTGGTTTCACTGTGTGTGTGTGTGTGTGCGCGCTGCCGCCCCTCTGCTCCCCTCCCTCCCCATACACCTCCTCGAGCCCTCCCTGCTCAAGAAAGGTAGCAGCAGCTCCTTGATGCAGGGCAAGAAGGAGTCAGAGGGGAAGCATTTGCACTTACTGCAGCATTCACTGCCCAGACATCCCTTCCCTGTTTCCTCCAGGTCAGCAGAGAATCAGGATCTGCCACCGCCCTGCTCTTGGCAGAGAGCAGCTCGTGTACCGCTTTTAAGGGGTTTGCAAATCACCAGTGGTACACCTCAATTTGGGAACCCCTGGTATAGTATCATTATATTTCTACGATCACATGACCTCATATTTTTAAATAATAAATAAGCATAAGGGTTCAAAGTGAGTTTTTGACCTTAACTTCCACATTTCTTGGCCTTTGAGTGCTTAGCTGTGCAACCTTAATATTGCACTAAAATATTGAGAAGCTTTGATTTTCTGGAGTGTAGGCGAGGAATAGAATAAAGGGGAATTAGAAATTTGGGTTATAGGGGAAAGAAATTAGTGTAAAGCAAGACATAAAAAGGAGAAGATTTTTGCTTTTTGTTACGTGTGAATCCTGCTGAGGTATTGTGAAGGAGGCAGGATTCAGGAAGAGTGGGTAGGTGATTTAAAAAATCCAGTTCGGTAAAGTCAGATCTAAGTTTTCCTGGTATGAAGTTGGTGTAACATTAATAAAACCATCCATACACACTGGAATAGTAAAACTGCACTGAGCCTGCTCATGTTGAGAGTGTTTGCCTGCACCTGCTGCCTTTGGGTGGAAAGGGTTTTGTTCTGTTTCACAAAAGAAGAAATTAATACGTACAATCTCTACTGCTAAGAACCAGCACACTCATCCCCTGCCCCAGCAAACCTTTGACTTAAGAGTTTCCCAACATGTTCTTTTAGAGGCAAGAAAAGGAGGATGGGGTGGAAAAAAATCTCCTTCTGTGAAATAAATGGGAGATGCCCAGAGGTGTCTGGGGCCTCTGGGGAGATGCTGCCTGTGCCCCCAACTCGAGCAGTTCTGCAGCAATGCCCTGGACACTCTGAGCAGCCTGGCTGAGTTCAGAGATCTATCCAGGTCCCCTGGGAAGGTGATCATGTAATCTTGTCTTGCCTGTTCCTTGCCTATTTCTAGGATAGTTCCCTGTTGATAAAGCAGTTGGAATGCTTAACTTCTTTTTTTCCTGGCAGCTGTCAATTTGATTGTCAATTTGAATGGGGAAACTTTTATGTGGCGATTTTGATGTGCCATGTATAAAATATTCATTCTCAGTTGCTTCCCATTCAAGTTAATTTGCTTGATTGAATTGAACTTTTACATGAAATATTGTGCTTTTTATTTGCTAGGTTCTCTCCTATGGGTGTAGATCACATGAGTGGGCTTTCTGGTGTAAATGTTCCAGGAAACGCATCTTCTGGCTGGTGTATCTTCATCTACAACCTTGGTCAAGATGCTGATGAGGGAATCCTCTGGCAGATGTTTGGCCCCTTTGGTGCGGTTACCAATGTGAAAGTTATTCGAGATTTCAACACCAACAAGTGCAAAGGTTTTGGTTTTGTGACCATGACAAACTATGAAGAAGCTGCAATGGCCATAGCAAGTCTTAATGGCTACCGCCTGGGGGACAAAATCTTACAGGTTTCCTTCAAAACCAACAAGTCCCACAAATAACTTGCTCGTGCTTTTTGTATGGAATAGATAATGGAGTGACAGAAGTTGAAACATTTTTGTTAGTGTAAAACTCATTTTGCGCCAATTCTCACAAGTGTTTGTCTTAGTCTAAATGAGAAGTGAAAAGGTTTTATATTCTGGGATGCAACTGACATGTTCAAATGTTTGAAATCCCACAATGTTAGACCAATTTTAAGTTCCTTTAAGTTATTTCATTTAAAACATGTTAAAAATCCCCTGAAATCTTAAGTAGATTGCATTAACTAGACCCTCTGGATGGTGGTAAAATTGAAGCATGCTTTCACTTATGAGACTAACATTTATTTCATTGAATGTTGTCTGCAAAAACTGGAATTTTCTGAAAAATATCGGGCTGAATTCATTGATTTTCTTTGGTTTTGTGTTGTTTTTCCTACCCATCCCCCTGTCCTTTTGTTCCCCCCCGAGTTTCAGTAGTATGGAAGAAAAGCTGAGAAATACTAATGTTTTAATTAACAGTAAATTGTTTGATCAATTAATGTTCATTACTCTGTGTCTAGTTGAGGATCAGGCTTTTTAAAGTCAAGGTCTTGTAAGTAGTAGCATGCCAGCCTAACTTTAACACCATTGAGGAGGTAAGTTGCACACTGAGCAGTGGCCAAGCTGTCCAATTCACAGGTTTTAGAAACATGACTTTTAAAGCCCACTTTGAGAGGAATGGACCAAAGAGTTTCAAAGAAACTCCGGGAAGATTTCAGAGTCAAAATGAAACTCCAAAAAAGCAAGTGTGAATATATGTTGCTACTTTATCAGACTGAATCTCTTCTGTCCAAATATTTAATGCATGGTGCACTACTTACTGGTACATTATAATGCAGCAAGATACTTACTCATTTTCCAAGATCATTGTAGTTGGAATTCCTTTGGCAGTTCTATTTTGTAAAGAAAAACCAGTTATAAACATTTGAGCATTGTATTTCTCGCATCCCTTCTAATGAGTGCTAGATTTTTCTATTTTAATAGGATTTTGTTTTGACAACTAGCTTTACTTATTGAACACTCAGCAGAAAAGTACTTACAACTTGCAAGTTAGATATTAACCAAAAACCCCCTTTGATTTGTAGATTTAAAGATTAATCCCCCAGGTTTTCTGCAGACTGCCTTGAAACTTTGAGTTGTTCTGTTTCTGTTAATTTTCTTTTGCTTTTTTGTGTTTTTTGTTTGTTTTTACTTTTGCATTTAAGAACATTAAATTTGATTTTGTTTTGCTCAAATTTTGTTTTGTTTTTTATTTTCTGTTCTTTTTTTTGCTAAGTATTGCACAAAGTGTCTAGAGTGTTGTTTTAAGGAAATGTAGCTGCTCTTTAAGAGAATTCTAATTTACTGCTTTGACAGATGAGTAGAAGAAAAAGTTTTGAAACAAGCACCACAATAAATCTGTCACAGAGAAATGGTGTGCCACAGACTGATGTAACCCTCAGGCGTGCTTGGGTAGGAAACTGGGAAGGCTGACCCTGCCTGGACAGGTGTGTGAACTTCTGTGCACACCTAGAGACTTGGCTCTGGTGTTTATGTAGGTAGAGCAGGTGTGACAATGGGGTCTGTGGCAGTTTAATGCAGTGTCTCCTTGTTTTGCCTGAATCTCTACCAGCCCCAGAGTTCATTTCCAAACTCCAGAGGCCAGTCCGTGCTGCCTGCTCGTCTCGCTCCACCCCCAGCTGACCTTGCCTTATGCTTGCCGCCATTTGTCCTCTCCTTGTCCTCTCCTTGCCATGGGATCTGCACAACCCCAGGGCTCTCTCAGCCTCCACATGTGGCTGAGCTGCTGCCCAGCTCTAGGGATGACCTGTGGGAGCTGCTGATGTTCCTGGATCTGCCCAGGACAAATCTAAACCCTACAGATAGGCCTTGGCCCAGCGAGCAGACTCCCGCATAAGTCTGAGCTTATGTGCAGTGAATGCAGGTGGGATTTTTCCTGCTAAAACATCCAACCTTGCCTCTCCTGCTAGTCTGTTCACTCCCCATCTCTTGAGAAGCTCAGTGGTCTGTGAAACGGTAACTGTGACACAGCAGCCAGCCCGCTCCCACCCCCCAAAGCTGCTCTTGGCTGCAAGAGGTTTCCTTCCACCAGTTCATCACCATCCGTTTATTACGTCAATGATTATTTCTTTTCTGTGTACAGGGAGAGATTGGGAAGCATTCTCGGGGTTCTCCCATGTTAAAGCTGTGTAGTACAGAGAAATTCTCTTACCGTGTCCCATCACTGCTGAACCCTGCGCTGTCCTGTTCCACAGGAATGGGCTGTAGTCATTCCCACTTCCTGTCATTCTCTCTTGCTTTATTCCATTCAAGATAAATTTGCTACTAAACCAAATGGGAGTTGCCGTTTATCACAATATTTAGCTGGGGGTTCAGTCTTGCAGCAAGTGACCCCTAAACGTGACTGTATCAGTACTGGTTCCAAGCACACTGCCTATGGCAGCAGCACATTGCTGTGCTGCCACTTCTGAAAAAAACCCTTCTCTTGGATGCTTTCTGGCATCACTGTTCCTTGCTTTTTCCACCGCTTCCCTATTTTTCCATCTCTCATTCTTTGCTAAATAAGAAGGAAATACAGGATATGGTTTTGTACCGCTCCTACAACAATTTCCTTTAAAAAAGGTCTGATTCCAGCTTTCCTTGATTGTTGCTGTGATAATAATTTCCAGGCAATTGGTATGAGCAAAGCACTGCTGCTTGAGTTGGGAAAAGAGGAAAAACTTCTGCTAATATCCAGAGCTGATACCAGAAGTAGTATATGATCTGCACTATTCTAAGTCAATAAAACCTTGGCATAAATAGCTGAAGTCCAGAAAAAATTGTGCATGTATTCTTGATGCTTTTGGTCCTAAACAGCAGCCTGTGCATCCTACTAGTAAAGACCAAAAGAAAACTTCTGGGCGTGGAAACTAAATTCTAACAGGACATCTGCTAGGAGTTTTTCTACCCAAAAGGTAGGAGCAACTGGTTTCCTCCTCGCGCCATTCAGCAGACCCTGCTTTGAAGCTCTCACTTGAACAGATCTGTTTCAAGAGAGGTTTTGGCCTCTTAATTCTCAGAGTGTTCTGCTTTTTCATCCATTAATTTGATGGAATCCAGGTATTTCTGTCAGGTGATGTTTCTGTCAGTCAGTGCTTACAGGATCTTTGTAGAACCAAAGGGCTGTCTCAAGGGAGGTCTCACATTGCTTGTGAGATGCAGTGGTCTCATTGAGGTAGAGGATTCTGGAAAGTCTTCATTGCTGGATTAGGATGTGATGTTCAGATTCTGAAGACCTGGATTTGTTAGTCTGTACTGGAGATGTGCTACAGGAACAGCTGTGATGGGAGTGTTTTGGGGTCCTTTAGAGTAGGTTAAGAGTCTCTTGGGACAGCTCCAGGTGTAGCTTCTGAAGGACCAGGTGTAATTCCTGCTGAAAACACAATTGTCCATGCTGCTGTCACAGGGTCTTGTGTATAGATGCCAAGGGGAGTTACTACGTTTGCTTCCCAGATGTCCACATGAATGGAATTCACCCTGTGCAAAACTCTGGCCACGAGCCTCGTGACCTATAAACCTCCTGTTAACCATCAACAGATAGGGAAATCCCATGTAAATATGGAAGACTAATCTCTGATGTTGCTGTATGTGTTTGGTATGAGCTGGCAAAGGCATGTGCAGATTGTTCAGGTGAGGGGATGGCAACACCAGAAATCCAGACATGAGCGGAATCAGAGCAGCTAAGTGTGTTCAGTTCTCAGTGATTCCCTGTTAGATGGTGTCTGTGCACTGAAGTGTTGGATTTATTTTATTTTATTCTTCAAGCTGCATTATTGTAAAGTTTGGTTTACTTGAGCTGCTCCACTCTCCCGTCAGAGACTGGCCAGTGCAGTTACTGCTGCCTCCTGAGCCTTCCTGTGCCAGTCCCTGTGTCTGTTCTAGTGCTGGGACTGGGAAAGGCTTGAGGATCCAGCTCTTAGGGTGAGGGGAGAAGTCACCATCGCCACAGTGGTGTGTGGCTGCACAGCTTTTCCTTCCCTTTGCTTGGATATGTTTTTTGTACATCTGTATCATGTGAGCATGAAAACCACTGAAAATCCAGAGACAAGTCACTGGAGCAGGGTAAATTGTCACCACAGTGAACACTGGTTGGTCAGTGTGTGGTCACTTGCCTTGTCCAGATGACCAAAGAGTGTTTGCATGGAGAGGACACCTATTTTTGTAGGGGGATTGAATGTTGTAGTAATGTTATTTATACAAAGCAGTTAAAAATCTTTAAAAAAAAAAAACCCTGGTATCATTTATAGAAAGAACGTCCAGCAGTCAAAACCAAAATGATGAACTAACTGTAAAGGTGATCCATTATTTTAAGGCTGAGTTTGGAAAATGAATAGTCCTTAAGGTCTTTCAACATTTGTTACAATTCTATGTTGCTTTAATGTTCTGGGTAAGGTCAATAAAGTAGAAGTTCTTCAAATATTTCAGGAGAGATTTTTTTCCAGTGCATTCTAAACAGCAATAACTCAAGTTCCTTTTTGGATAGTTTATCGTTGCATATTAAAACAAAAACTTGGAGAATGTCCCCACGTTTGCTTTTCTAACACAATATACAGGCCATATGATAAAATAAACTGTTTATTCAAAGTACCTCCTCTGATAGCTCTGCCTGCAGAAGGTTGGGGTTTGTGGGAGGTTTTTAACACACGGCTCTTGTGAACTGCTGGTAGCCTGGTTCAATCCCATGAATGTGGAACAGTTTGTCCAGATGCTGCCTCTGCTGGAAGGTCACCATATTTTTTATTTCCGTAATGAAGAAATGTGTCCTTTGTAACTGTCAGTGAAGCGCCTTATTGTTACATTTCTACGTTTAGGCATCTACAAATAGCTTTAGAGGGAAGGGACCAAATTCACATTTAGCGTAAGGAAACACCAACCCCTTGAGCTCCCTGAGTGGAGCTGTACTTGTGTTTTGGCTTTTGTTCTGCTTTGTTTTTATTTTCCAAGAGCTGAATTTGTCACCTGAGCTACTTTACTCTCTATTTGGAAGCAGGAGAGTCTTTTTGTGCCGTCGGCAAGTTCCTCTAATGTAGCTCTGCACTTCGCAAGGTTGGCTACTCAGGACAGTAGAACAGATGAATCCAGAGCTCAAGAGGCCAGTGGTTGTTTTCTCTGGTTATTATACCTTACTGGGTTTCTCCTTACTAATGTAAAAAATAAAAAATGTGGAGTTCATAAAAAGGGTCTCAGTTCCCTCCCTCTCGCTTGGAAGAGGCGGTACCTCCATGACAACAGTGGATTGAAAATCAGCGTTAATTTCTAAGCGTCCACTCGTAGGCTGATCAGGTACGGCGTCGTTTCGGTGGTTGCTTTTTGTGGTAGTCTCATGTAGTCAAACAAAACCAAATTCAAAGTGTTGCTTTCTCCTCCTGCATGATTTAAAATCAGTCAAAGACTTTATGATCTTTAAAGCATAACCCACCACCCTGTGAGCGGGTTTGACCTTCAACCCTGGTGATTCCTTCTAGATCACACTCGATCAAACAGCAACAAAGGTTTAGAAATATTTTTCTGTTGAGTGGACTTTTCAGCACTGAACTTCTCTTTTGTTGCTAATGATGGGAAAACAGTAATGGTAGAACTGCCACCTGAAACCTTGGAAAATTGCTTCTCTGTTCACATTTTAGAATCTCAGTATTCTCATACTGCTGCTCCTTATTTTTAAACATTTTTGAGCAAGTTTTTAGTGGTATGGCTGAACTTTTTCACTTGGTCATTGAGAAGAAAGTGACTTGAGACATTTGAAACATAAGTTGGGATAAACCTTTATTTGATGAGTAATTTGAATAATACTGTACTTCTAGTCTTTTTATTGATTTCCTTTCCTTTAACTTATGTAATCTTTTGTTTATAAATGAATCTGTTTGTGGGACAGAAGGTTTTATCAATTGCTTTCCATACTGTACAGTATATGGTTACACATTTTGTATATTTAGTGTGTTTTTAAGTTATTGATTTGTTTTATATCAAATAATTTATTTTTCAGGTACCATTTTCATTTAAACTTTGTTTTTACATGGGTTTACTTTAAATAAAGTATGACACTGCTTTCCAAATGTCTAAAATGAAGTTGAATCCCATTGTGTTATTTTGAGATGATTTATGTAAATTAACTTATTTTAGAAATAACTGCAAAAATGTATCAGGTTCATACTTTGGTTGTGCTTCACTTCAAGTGCTTGGAAATTCTCTGCAATGATTTTTGAGCAGTTTGAAAAAATGGAATTTTCATATTGAAACAGTTCAAAGATTTGTTGATGAAGCAGCAGCTTTGTAGAATCCTGTGGATGGAGTTATGAACATTGTTTTCTATATGGATTTTCAAAATTAAATGAAACTACTCGTAGATATTTTACACTGGTGTTAAGACTTAAATGACATTATCTGTGTTAACAGTGCAAAGGAGTTTTGTACTTTTGCCACATGTTCATGGCTGGTTTTGTTGAGCCCTTGTTTGAAACATACTCGGGATGCTTTTACTTGAGCCCTGGTGAAGGGTGATGTACTTCAAAATAGAATTAGGCTTTTACTTAATTGCTCATATTTTGTCTTTTTTTCCCTGCAGGAATTGGATTATTATTGTGCAGTTTGGAATCTGACATGTTTTCAGAAGAATCTGAACTGTTTTCAGGAATAGGCCAATCAAGGTTCCTCCACTAAAGATTTTGTAACTTGTGGCCTTATTAGAAAGATGAAATTAAAAGAAGGGGCTTAGTTTCCATTTTATTTTTCAGGAAAAAAGTTGTTGTCTTTATCTTGCATTGTTCTTCCTGATTAAACCAAACCCAAAGCCCAGCTACACTGTTACTCAGAAATGTGTAGTAAAACTTCTTCAGGGAGCTCTTGGGGAAACAACCTCAGGTTGGCCCAGTGGAGGTTTAGATTGGATGAAGACTTTCTGCAAATTGTGCCAGGGTTGTCAAGCCCTGGCGCAGGCTGCCCAGGGCAGTGGTGGAGTCACCATCCCTGGGAGTGTTCAAACAATGTGGGGGTGTGGCACTGGGGGTCATGGGCTAGTGGTGAACGTGGTGGTGCCGGGTTGATGGTTGGACTTCATTGCCTTAGAGGGCTTTTCCAACCTAACAGCTGTGATTCCATGGGAAGGGACCATCAGTGCAGGTCAGGCTCCCTGGTTCCTCGGTGAGGCTGGGGCAGGACAGACACCCCCAGGTAACACCCTGGGGAAGGTTCTGTAAGAGGCCTTTTTCAGAAATGCTTCTGAAACCGCATCCTTTTGGTTGAAGGAACACGTATAACCCTGCTGGCTCTGCACAGACTGTGTTCCAGTCTTAGTTCCTTCTTCACCAACACAAGCTTTCAGTTTTGGTAAGCTGAAGTCTGTCCTGCTGCATTTCAGCAGGTGCCTCCTGTCCTTTAGTCACAGAAATAATCCCTCTCAGAGCTGGGCTAATTGTTGGATCTTTGAGATGTTGCCTCTGATTTTTCTCTTAATGGCTTACTATGAAAAGTGATGTAAAATAGGAAATATAAATAGTGTTTCATGTATGATGTCATGGAACGTGTGGCAATGCTGCCTCAGCTCAGGATCTCTTCTAACTCAGGAGTTTTTAGATTTGCAGTTATTTTTTCTGTGATGGGAATTTCTCAGTTCAACACTGTTCACCATATGGAATTATTCATTGTGCTAAATTGGTAAAGAGCAGAAGTGAGAATTTTCTGTTCCTACCGGTATATCAGTGGATTGTTGAATGTGCAGCATCGGGTGTAGTCAGGAATGCTTCATCAGGATTTAGACCTTTCCTGGGTTTTCCTTTGCATGGAGCTGGAACACCTTCTCCATTCTTGCTCCCACCAGAATTCATCCCATGTGGTTCGCTTTGCTCATGTTTATTTTGACCACTGTTGTATTTTCCATGGTTTTCTTCTATGAAAAATCATGAGGGAAAAAATATATTAAATTCCAAAAAGCTTAATAACAGACATGGCCATGTGAAGTTCTAGCCCCTCAGAAATGACTCTTTTTTTAAAAGCAAACCAAAAAACTTAGTGTAGACCCATTAACCCCCAGGCAGGGACTCTGGTTTTGCAGAATTCCGGACAGACTCCCCGACTTTTGACTATTCCCCCTCCTTGCTCTGCTGTTTCGGTATCCTGCTTCCAAATTTCACCTCCTTCATTTCCGGAACAGTGAAAGAGGGAGGGGAGGAGAAAAAAGGTGTTAAACTGTTATGTCAGAGAAAGATGTCTAAATAATTTTCTCTGTATTTCCTATCCTTAAAAAAAAAAAAAAAAAAGACTGTAAGAAATGTGCTGGGTCATGCTAATGGTGCACTTGCTCTGGATTCTGTCCCAGCAGTGGCAGTGAGCAGCTATTTAAGGAAAGCCTGGCTGCCATCCCCCCCTCCTATCATTCCCCTCGTGCTTCCCCAGCTCAGCAGTAGCTCAGTGTCAGAGGGGCCCTGCCTGTTCCCCAAATATCTCCTCATCTTTAGAGTCCTGATTTTTGAAACTGCCTTTGTTTTCCCTAAACTCTCCTCTGCTTCCGTCCTGTACTGACAGCAGGAAGGGGAAGTGGAACGTTTGGGAATGGTTTTACACGTGTGTTACCTGTGCAGCTGAATGAAGGTGAATAAATCATGATGTTTTGCTCTTTGCACTGTGACACACTTTCTTTTTTTGTCTTCTTTTTTAAAGTGTTTATGTATAGAAACAGTGATGAGCAAGGTGGGACTCAGAATCTAGTTTGTCAGAACATAACTTGTACTAACATCTCATTGGCAAATAATATTTCATTGCAACAAAATTAATTTAAACCAAATTTGGCACAGTTAAAATCCAGACTTTCTTTATTTGAATTTTAGGTGTGGGTTATAATGTTCTAAAGGCTGAACTTTCCAGAATGGGTTGATTTCTCCCTGCAGGGCTGGAGCTCCATGCTTATAAAAGAGCACGTGCTCAAACTAGAGCTTACAAAGAACTGAGTTTAATAAAAATAAGTTTGAGGCTTCCTGTGTTCTCAGAGTAGGGATCAGAGGAGCTGTTAAACCTACTTTAACAAACCTGTTAAACCTACTGTTTGAATGTGTTGGAACAGATTCTGCCCCAAGAGAAGGCTCATAGAGGAGAGCAGAGCAGGAGTGGTTTGGCTTGGGAGCAGAGTTGGGGCAGTGTCAGCAGAGCTGAGCTGCTTCCTGCCATGGGCTCCAGCTCCGGTGTCACAGGAGGAGCAGGTCCTGGCACTGGCAGGACTCCAAGGCTGTCTTGCACCCCGTGAACAGCTGTGGTAAGTAGCTTGTGTGCTTCTCAGTCCTGGCACAGAGGGGTTTGGTCTTGGTCTAACCAGACTTGCAGAATTTGGGATGAAACACTTTTGTGACCATGTATCTTGCTTTACCTTTCTGTCCCAGGCTGTCCCTTGTGCTTTGCATCTTTCAGGAGACAGAGTGCATATAGGTTTGTATGTGTGTGTACACACACATGTAATACCTGTGTGCAGTAGAACACACGTAGACTGTATTTATGCATTGTTTAGAGTACGTACACAGACCTGTCAGTTGTATGTGTTCCTGCTGTGTCTCTGCTGTGTACATGATATATATAGCACATGTGGAATGGCACATCTACACTGTCCCACATCCTGCACAGTGCAGAGGTAATTCATGCAGAGATGTATGTCCTTAAATAAGATTATATGAAGCTTTCTACGCCATTGGTCACAATTGTACAGTGATCTGTACATCTGAGGAGTGAGGAGGTTTAAGAAAATTAATGTCTATCTTGGAAAGAATTTAACATCCACATTTTTCTAACTCTAGAAAACAGCCATATCTGTATATTGTGTCTTAATATTTTTCAGCAGTGGTCCTGTACTATATCATATCACTGCTGCTCAGGGAGCACCTCCCATTCCCTTCTCCCTGTGAGATACACTGCTCTCACTCCATGGGAGTCAGTGACTTTGGAAAACAGTGATTTTGTTTTAAGCCACCTTTACTCTGTATTTTCCCCACTCTGTTTTTACTATATTTCATGGGCCTTAATGTTTTAATCCTTTCTTACTGCAGGAATGGAGGAAGGAAGACAATTCAGCTGCAAGAAGGACTGTGGTTCTAGAGAGACGGCAGTGACTGCGCATGCCACGGCACACAGCATGATAGCCCAGGGTACATGGCTGGGCCCCTCTGCCCCCATCACTGGATTCCCAGAGGGACATCGGGGCTGCTCATGCTTTTTTAGATAAAACATAGCAAAGCCTTGTCCCATTGTGTTCAGAGCTGCTTTTCTGAACAACACGAAGTTCAGGTTTGAGGTTTGACTCACTGTGATGTCTGTGCCTTGTTCAGTCATACAGGTAGCTAATAAGGATTTGCACCAGGTGTTTTATTCCAGGGCAGTGGTGCCTCCAACACTGTAATAGTTCCTGGAGAACGTTCTGGCTGCCCTGATTTGCATCTTATCTTTCTTAAACACAGTGATGCTCAAAGGCAGAGCAAGAGCTGTAAGATGGAAACTGGTTGAGAAGCTTTGTGCTTCCTCCCTCCTGATCTTGGTGCTCTGTGCTCAGCTGGGCATGTGTGAGCCTCGTGTCCTGTTGGATTGCTGGGGGCCTTGAAGAATGAATATTTGCCCTGATTTTGGTCTTTCTGCATTCATATGACAAATCCTGACATTACAGAAGAGCATCTCTAATGTCCACTCTGTGGAATCCGATGTCCAGCTTCTTTGTCATTATCCATTCTAGGTTTGGGTGAGGGAATAATGAGAGCTGGTTGTATCCAAGAAGGAATAAAACAGGAAAAGGAGAGACTTGTTGAATTGGTGAAATTAAGGCAGCTTGATGTAATTAGTGAAACATATGACAGGAAGGATCCCTGTGGGAGCGTTGGGGTCAGCACAGGGTGGGGAATTGGTTGATAGGAGCTGTGTCAGCCCTTTGTTCAGTGAGGACAGTGAGCAACATCTAGTCCTAACAAAAGGTTTGCTTAGTTTGCTGCACAGACAAAAGGAGGAAAAGAGGTATGATGTCCTAACGTGGACAGGGTGGTTTTGCTCAGAAATACTTTGGTGTTTTGTAGTTTATGTGCGACAGCTGGGAGGTGGTAGGGCATGTGGGGCAGTGTTGCTGACTGGGGTGTCAGCTGAGTACTGTTCATCTGCTGTTCCTTATTGGAGATGGAGGAGGAATTCCTGCATGAGAATGGCTACATTTTCATCCTGTGTGAAAGCTTAATAGGTTATTAAAATAATGTTACATGGTACAGCTTCATAAATGTTTTTGTATTAGAAGATTTTAGACATTGAGGTCCTAAAAAACCACCCATAATGATAATAATAATGATAATCATCAAATGTCTTTGTAGATGTAAATAAGGCTCCAGAGGTGAGCTCTGGATATGTTTTAGGTGCTGGTGTTGCTCCAGTCTCCAGCATCTTATACCAACCCTCCGCCATCATCTTATTTGTGCTGATAAAGCTGTTGGTAGGACTTACTTTATTGAAAGAAAGATAAGTCTTACCAGTGGTTCCTTTAAACCTGGATCAGTTCTTGGATCTGGTTCCCCTGTAGTCCCACAGAGATACACATTCCAGCCATGCTAAAGAGGCAGTTAAAGGGTGTGATCAGGCAGCTGAGCTTGGGCTGCGTAATATGGCACTTTCATCAAAAAGTGCACTGGATTGTGCTTGGGGTCAGCTGGGGGCTCAAGGAAACTGGAGAAATTGATTATTCTGGGAAGCCAGCTAGACTAGAGCATGTACTATGGATGTGAAGGACAGTTGGAGTCACTTCTTAGTCAAAACCGCTGGTACAATTGTCAGTCCATGTTCCTGGCAAAAGCCAAAAAGCCTGCACTGGCAAAAATCCAACCCAAGGTATTAAAATCAGAGTAAATGGAGTAGTGGGGGACTGGTGAGCAACCAAAGGTACTTGTCAAAGGTCAGGAAGGAGAGGAGCTGTCTGTAAGCTGTGAAGTGGGGAAGGAAGCAGCTCCGTGTTCAGCTGAAGGGAGGATGTGGCACGTTGGTGACAGAAGATTGGGCAATGGAAGTGCAAGGACCTGCAAGGGAACGGCTGTGCTAAAACCAGGAGAGATGTGATCTTGAACGTAAGTGCATTTTTAGCACGAGAGTTCTGGTAGGAAGTACCTTAACTTGTCCCTCCTGGCAGTGTCTGGTGTGGAGAACGGCACATCACAGAGAAATGCGTCTTAGGGGTGTATGGTGTGGGCTGGTACAACCCTGTTAAACTGATCTCTGTGCTGCACCATGTGCTTCCATAGACAGGACACTTACCCCTGCAAAGTGCTGAAGCAGGGAATGAAGGCTGTGGCAGCTTCTTCCGAGGGGCTCTGAACTGAGGAGGCTCCACCCCACCAAGGCATGGCCTAAAAAAATTACTCTAAAGCCATATGCTTCAAATTCCAAATAACAGAATTTAAAGATACGGAGCTAAGTGAAAATGTTCAAATAAATTTTGTCACAGAATAATTAATTTGATGGGTTTCTTTAAGAATAATAAGTAAATATATTTTTAAAATTCAGTAATCCCATTTACCTGGACTTTTGTAAAGCATTTGATATGGTGTTGGATACCACTAAATAAACTTTGGTAGTTACAAATACAGGAAATTTAGGTTGGGAGTTGCTTTAAAGAAGGAAGGCAGCATGGAAGGGTAAGCAGGAGGTTTTCAGCTGGTGGGATATTACTAATTTCCCAGATCTTTGGGATGCATTTTCAGCATTTACCTATTTTGAAGTATCACACATGGGCTATGGCATCCTCTGCTGGAAATTGTGGAGAGATGCTGTAGCTCTTCCCTGGCTTCCCCATTCCCACTCTCCTGTATGAGGAGAGGTTTTGGAGAGGCAGAAGGAATGTAAATGCTCTTGCCCAGAGCGTGGGTTGAGCGTGATGCAGAGGAGTGCACAGACACAGACACATGCAGGAGCCAGGTGTGCGGAGCTATGACAGGGATAACAGGGATGTGGGACACAGCTGTGAGAGGGAGCTTTGGGTACAAATTGTTCAGGGCCTGTAGGAGTAGGAGAGTCCATGTGAGTCCTGTAGGCTCAGTCATGTCCTTTGTAGCATCTTGTGACACAGGACTGAAACTCTCCAGAAGAGCTTCTTGCTGGGGGGGTCCATTTACATCTGTGTGTGCCATCAGTCTTTATCCTTTGGCTGGGAGGTGCATGATGTTGGGAGTGGGGAAATCCTTCCAGGACAGGATTTGGCAATCTACTGTCAATATTGTCACGTTTCTTCATGAAAATGCAGTGGAAGACTGTTGATGAGAAGTTCACAATCTTGATGTACCTTTTGTTCAGGGGTTGGTCACACAGGTGACATAGGAGTCTCAGAATGGGCAGACAGTGATTTCTTTCTCACAAAGAAGCTGGAATTGAGAAGCTTTTTGGATGTCTCATTCCCAGGTGCAGCATATGGCACTGCTGGTGAGTTCTTTTTGCTTATGAGCAAATAGATGGAGAGGCCCAAGCCTTGTGACACGTGTTTGTGCTGAACTGAACCATCCTGCCTTGCTTATTCTGACAGAAACTCAGCTGAGCAATTTGGTGGTTTTCCTCATGGGGGTGGGAGATGAGGGAAGTGAGAGTATCATGTAGAGTAAGGATGTAGTGATGAAAATCAATTGTGCACACCAGAAACCTGCTGTTGACAGCTTTGACCAACTCAACACATTTCTCAGGTAAAGTCAGTGCTGGCACTGCAGTGATGATGGACATGGCTGTTTGCTGTCCAGAGCCAGCCAAGGAGTTGTACGGGTTGTCACTGGATCAATATCCTCCTCAGAGCTATCTTTGTAATTTTGTGTGTAATCAGCGTGTTCCTGATGGTTGCAGGTGAAATCCAGCTGGAGGGTGGTTTGGCGAGGAAAGCAGAACTTACCTGCTGTGTGTGGCTGCTGAGAGCACCAGGGCTATACAGCCAGGGCAGCCCCACGAGCTGCGTGCACAGGAGGGGTTTCTCTCTGCCCAGGACTCGCTGCCACAGCTGTGTTGGTACAGGCACCCAGCCCTGGGTTCTTCCTTACAAAACAGGATGTTGTTACGGGGCCATTTGCTTTGGGGACCAGGATGTGGTGGTCCTTGTCCCCAGCCCAATTCAGAGTAGGTGGAATCGTGTGGCCATTGGTGCTGGCAACAGCAGATGTTCCTGGTGGGTGCTTTTTTTTTCGTCTGTGTTTGGGTGCTTTGAGGGTGCAATGGACAACGGAAGAGGAGTCCTGGTTGTTCATATCTGCCCATGTGCAGGGTTCTTGTGTGTCCGGTTGTTTTATATCTGCCAATTTTGGGGGATTAATGCCCCAGTAGAGCTGCTGGGGGATGTGTGGTGTTCACCCTGAGCAGTGGGACTCAGGTTGTTTCTGTTCTCTGCTGCTTGGCTGTGTCACTGCTGAGACTTACCTTGGCTCCTGCTCACTGAGCTCCTGCCTTTGCTGGATCATGAGGGGAGAGGCAGGTTCTATGATTGTGGGTTCAAAAGGTAAAATAATTCAGGTCCATAGATAAATGCAGAGCCTGAGCAGTTCCCTGTCTGTTTGGTTTGCACCTGGTTGGAAAGGTGAGGGGGTGAATTAGAACAGAGGTTCTAATTCTAGAACAGAACTCTGGTAATTAGTTGTGAGCAAGTAGGTAATTGCTGCTTGGGAAGGATATGTATGAATGTTTTATTTCCTACCTAAGGCTTCATGTTTAGGAAATGCAGATTGGTGCTCAGGTTAGAGGGAAGTGTGGTCGTGAAGAGCAGCTCATAACTTTGAAAAACAGCTGGGTGGCTGCAGCATCCTGTGGGGAAGAATAATTTGATACACAAGCAGTAAAAACAAACAATTAAAGGTCAGGATTGGCATTTCGTTGGCATTAGGTGGAGAATTGTGAGGAATTTAGCCTGGCTTGAGTTGTGACACCATCAGCAGATGTCTGCCAGGCTGTAAGTGCAAAGAGCATGTGCTTTGTCCATCTCTAGTGATTGCAGCCTGTCAAAGTGAGTAACTGCTTGGGGTAGAGACAGCAAGACAGTGAAATGGAGTGAGGTGTCTAGAGACAACACAGTGTTCTGAAGTTGGGGTCATGATGCTGCCCTTAATCAATGTTTTAGCACCAGAATCTGGTTTAAAATCCTGCTTTGCAGATGGTTGAAGACTCCAGGAATATTGAAAGGGAAAGAAGGAGGAGAATGGCCAGATACCCATTTTGTTGTGTTTCAAGGAAGGACAGTGAGTAGAAGATCTCGGAGGTGAAATGGCCAGGTAAGTGGAGCAGCAAGTTTTGGGTTGGGTGTAATGTTTCAGCTTTACTGTTCTTTCCTGTCTGTGTTGAGATGTGGTTTGCAGAAGTCCATGGCTCAGAGTGAAAGCTAAAATCTGGCCTTTCAGAGTTTGAAGGCTCAGGATTCTAAAAATAGGTCTCTTGCTCAGACATGTAATTTAGGGTGGGATTCATCCTACTGACTCAAGCTATTAAAATCTTAGCACCCAGTCCAAACCCATCAGTAAGAGCCTTCTGAAGACATCTGCTCCTAAAGCCTGAGATGTACTGCTCAGAAAGGTGCCTGGCTCTCACTGTTGGCTACAGGGCACTTCATCTGTGTAGTTTAAATGAGACATGAAGCTTCTAAAAAACAAAGGTAAGTGCACATTGCACACCTGGGTGCCAGGACCTCTGCACCTGCACAAGTCTGGCCACTCCTGACATGGATTTTGGAACATCTTACACAGGGATGCTACAGCTTCCTCCCCACACTGAATCTTGGGAGGTTTGCATCTGGAGAATGTCCAGCACAGTGAGGTGGAACACGATGCAGAATTGCCCAAGCTGGTGGAGGCCCAAGGTAATGAGTCCATGGGGCACCTCTGCACTCTGTGCTGTGCATAACTGGGGGCTGATGGGATCTGGGGGGCGGTGGGGGGGTGGGTCTAAACACCAGTCCTGAGGGTCCAGCAAAGGTGCAGATGCAACTTTAGGGAGCCTGGAAGAGACCCGGAGAGGGACTTTGAACAAGGGCCTGGAGGGACAGGACACAGGGAATGGCTTCCCAGTGCCAGAGGGCAGGGCTGGATGGGATATTGGGAAGGAATTGCTCCCTGGGAGGGTGGGGAGGCCCTGGCACAGGGTGCTAAGAGCAGCTGTGGCTGCCCCTGGATCCCTGGCAGTGTCGAAGGCCGGGTTGGACGGGGCTTGGAGCAGCCTGGGATAGGGGAAGGGGTCCCTGCCCGTGGCAGGGAATGGGATGAGATTCTCTGCATTTGAACACTGAATGACAATTTATGAGCTAGATCTGAACTGTTGAACAGTGTGCAGATGGTCCCATGAACACAGGCCCTGATGTGTCTCGCTGTGCTCTCTTAGCGCTGCGTTCTGAGCGGGATCTGCCCTGACCCTGGGCTGTGATGTGTGTCACCCCTGGATGATGAACTGAGCTGCACCTGCCTGCAGGAAGGAGTGAAGTCACTAGTTCAGATTTCCTAGAAAGTTTTATTATCACATCAGACAATGTGAGCAATTCCTCAAGGAAATAAATATGTACAGTGAATTAGAAAAGGAGAAAATGTTCCTAAGGAGGCATTCACTCCTTAGAGGAGCATTTAGTGGAGGTTACATGCTGTGATTATAAAAAAAAAAAAGTTATTTGAGTCATATGTGCTGTTCAGAGCTGCTTTAGAAATCTGTTTTTACAGAGAAACCTGGGGTTTTAATAGATTTAAATAATTACCTTCAAAACTTCGTGTGGAATGGAATTTTCAAAATGATTCTAGAAAACTTGCACAGACTAATTTTGAAGCAGGTAGTATTTTAAATTAAGAGAGCTTTGGGCCGGTTTTCACAGCTGTTGCTTGGATTGTATTTTGCCACATGCTACAGCATTGAGTTATTTTGTAATTTTTTTCAGTTTTAGTAAAACACAAACTGAGGCACATTGTGATCCAAAGGAAGGATGGCAGCAGTGCTCTGCTGACTGTGCCCTTCTAACTCCATTTATACATCCTAAAAAGGTGTGAAAATAATATAAAAGTGAGAGTCCCGGATCAAAACTCACCATTTTTATAAATTCAGATATGTAAAAATAACTTGTGCTCTGGAAGACAACTGATGCACAGAAAAAACCCATCTGTAGGATCGCAGCAACTTATCCATGTGCTGTAGGAACAAGCCAATGTCTTTTGAGTAAAGTATACACTCAAGTCATTCAGTTCAATGAAAATTCATTTAAGCTTAGTGTTTATGGTCAGTCACATCCTCAAATTCCCACATACTCTTGTGGAAATGTATTCCCCAGTCAAGGCTCATGTGGCCAAGAGCAGGGTTTTCTGCCCAGATCTGGGAGGTGCCCCCAAAGCCAAGGGCTGCTTCAACTTTACCTTTTGTTAAATAACCTCAGACTCCGTAAATACCTTTCTCATAGATTTTAGTTCACCAAAATAGCTTTCCTTGATTTTTTTTTTCAGTAAAATAACACTTGTGTAACAGCTGAATTCCTTCTCCCAGTTGCTCTCCAACTTTATTACAATATTATACACAGCAACCATAACCCAGGGATCACCTGTGTTACCATAGCAGCTGAGATTTTTGTTGTTTGTAAGGAAAACAAGGATTTCCAAGGAAGAAATACAGGTTTGAGCTTGTGTGCTTTCATTACACCAGATTTCTGTGCTGTAGGGTGTGTGCCTTGCACTGCCTGCACTTCTCCAGTTGCATGGAAATAAGACAGCGTTAGATTTTCAGTGCTAGAACAGAGAGAGGCACCTCTTTTTCTTAGAAAAGGTGCCTGGGAAAATACTTTAAAATACTTTGAGGGTGCCGTGTATCAGTCAGTGGAATTTAATATCAGAATTTAATACCACAGAACATCTTGAGCTTGAAGGGACCCACAAGGATCATCGAGTCCAGCTCCTGGCCCTGCACAGACCCCCCAACAATCCCACCCTGGGCATCCCTGGGAACGGTGTCCAAACGCTCCTGGAGCTCTGGCAGCCTCGGGGCCAGGACCATTCCCTGGGGAGCCTGGGCAGTGCCCCTTGTTTTTACCTTTTTTGAGGCTGAATAAACGGATTTCAGTTTGCCAAGCAAGACACCTCAATTTTCCTGATGAGGGACATGTGGAACTTCACCTCCCTCCTGTCCTGGTCTCCTGAATACAGCTGGAACAGAATAAAACTCTTCCAGGGGATGCCCAGTGGCTTTGTCCAGACTGCTACTTTCTCGTCTTCTACAAATCTCTTGTTCCGCACCCCCGATGAGTTTGTGTTGCTCTCTACAAAAGCCCTGCTGACATTCTGGGGTTCCATGGGTGCCACTGGCTCTCAGGGCTGGCACAGAGAGGCTGCTGTTCCCCCCTGAGCAGCAGATATGCACTGGTGTCAGTGTTCCCCCAGCAGCAGGTTACTGAAAACACAGGTGGGGTTGGGATGGTGCCAACCCAAGGGCAAAGGCTGGGACAGTGGGCCCCTCACCAGCTGGGTCATCCCATAAATCTGCTTCATTTACTTTTCCACAATTTCCACCCGGTTAAAGGTGTTCAGGTGCCTCTCCTGTGCCTGTGTGCTGTGCTGAAGATGGATTGTCCTTGCTGCCTTTGGCTTTTCTTCATTCGTAATGGTGCCTTCCCTCTATACCTGACCACAAAGAGACTTTCAGAAGCACTTGTTTTTTCCCCTTGTTTTATCCTGTTAGATGGGCACAGTGATGACAGCCGAGTTTTGAGGCTGCTGGGCTCAAAAGGTTTCCCTTGCTGTATTTGTCACAAGGTACAAGGCTGTGTGGACTCTGGCATGACACTTAATTTTAACCTTACTAGCACCAATATACTTCCTGCTGATTTCCAAAATCAAAACTTCTCTGCTAACGTGGATCTCACCAGATACTTAGAGGATCTCACCAATGCTTTTAAGGCCAGGTTGAATAGGGCTTGGAGCAACCTGGTGTAGTGGAAGGTGACCCTGCCCATGAGAGGGAATGGAAGATGAGCTTTAAGTTCCTTTCCAATCCAAACCATTCTGGGATTGATGAAGCACCGGACTTGCAGCTCCTGGGGCAAGTTGTACCGAGTGGGATTGACTTCACCAGCTCTAGATTTATTACTGAGATACAATATTCAGTTTTTTCAGTAATAATTTGTTCTTTGTTGCAGTGAGCTCAAGGATGTGCTGTTTAAGTTGTTTTAGTATGACTTGCAGCTCCCGGCGCAGGGGATGAGGTGGTCTGGTCTGCAGCAGCCAGAGCCCAGTGATGGGAGTGGCTGTCCAGAGGCTCATCCTGCAGCCCCAGCACTCACTCAAGGACTTCTGCCATGGACATTCTGTCCTGCCTTTTGTTGCAGGGTTAATTGTGTGCTGTAATACCCAGAGCTCATTAATGAGAGGAGAATGGATGTGAAAGTGGGGCTCGTCTCTGCTGCCTGTGCTGGTGCCTGTGCTGGTCAGTCTGGACTCACCTGGGGCATCCAGTGAGGGATGTGGGTGCTCCCACACACCAGTGACTGCACCAGAAAGGTCTCATAAATCTTGCCTGTTTTAATTACTGCCTTGGAGCAGGTGCACTGGAGGTGTCTGTCCAGCTGTATTTGGGGGATGTGGGTAACAGACAGGACACTCGGATCCTTGTCCCAGAGCTGGGGCCACCTGGAGCCTCCCCATTGTTCACCAGCATCTCCCAGGGCATTTTGGGTGGCTGAGCTCACTCCTGATACAGAGGAACCCTTCAGAGCCAGTGATGCTGAACCAGCGTGTGATGTATCAAGGTGATCATAAATTATATGGGAAGGAGGGAGAGATGTCTCGGGAAGCTGCAGAGATTGATTTGAAATGTGATTATTTTGGGCTTGCAAATGATGTGACTGCTCCTACCTCCTATTGAAGAGCAGTTGGGCTGTAATGTTTAAGAAGGTATTAATTAACCTCACCAAGGAGAAAGGGTGAGAAAGGCCAAAGTTAGCAGCAGTGTCTCAAGCTTACATTGCCCAGGATTCTAATTCTGTGAAGGCTTTTGTAAGTTAATAGAAGATGACTACTTTTTGTGCAAAAGCTGGTTTGTGATATTTAATAGTTTCTGCTTTTCATTTGGCAAAACTGGAATGAATATTTCTTCTAATTTAAAAAAATTTTTACAACCTCTGACTTCAGCATGAAAGAATTCTGCACAGAAAATGTTTTCTTTATGTGCAATTGGAGAACAGTTCAGTGATTTAAGTATGGGTCTGAGCTGTGTTACGAGTCCTAATGCTGTGGCAGGAAAGATCAAGAGGGAGAAAAGGGACGAGGTGACATTTTGAGAGACAAATCAATTCAGTGACATGAATCCTTGGTATAAAAGGCTTTTGCGTAGAAGGCTGCCCTGGGAAGCCTGGGTTTTAAGGCTGTAATTGGAATTTGAGCTTGGGGACAGATCCTTAGCTGGGAAAATGAACGCAGTTGCAATTGGGCCTGGTTAATTAGTTCTGTGTAATAAAGCAGCTGTAGAAACAGGTATACAACTGGTCCTTCCTCCCCTCCAGCCAGTGGATCCCACTGTCCCTGAGAGAGTGCAACAGCTCAGCCATCCTGTCTGTAACCTGACAGATGGGAAATCCAGTTATATCCAACTTGGATTTTGAGCTCTGGACAAAAATTCACTTAATCTTAGTTTTTAGATGAGAACCCAATAGTAAAATAAAAAGCAATGATTAAAAAAACTATAATAAGGAAAACAAAAGTTTCTGGAGCACAGCCTGGCCTCCAGGGAAGAGCTGCTGGCCAGAGGGTTCAGAATTATGTCCCATCCCTACTGCATTCTCACCAAATCCAGTCTGCTAATACCTGTTCACCTCCCTACCTTTCAAAAATAGCTGAGCTTGGAAAAATGGGAGTTATGAATCCTTGAAACCCAGCCATTTAAGACAGGGCAGCGAGCTCCCAGCTGTGTCCTCAGGCACAGGGAGGAGCTGGCTCCCTGCCCCAGCAGCAGAGCCATGCTCTTTGAGTGCCTGCTGGGAGTCCCACAGTCTTCAAAGGATAAGAGAGGCTTTTCCCACTTTTTGTGCCAAGTAAGGCCTTTATCTTGCAGAGCATCCATATGTGACACTCACAGTGTCAGTGTTTAGCACCAAGATGTCATTCCCGGGAGCAGGAACGCTGTTATCTACACTTGGCAGATGTTGTAGTGAACTCCTGTCTGATCCAACAAGGTTTCATCAGTCGTTACAATCACATTGTCTTTGGGATGCAGGTGTGAGGTCTCTGCAGAAGGGAACTTGTCCGTGTTGCTCACCGGGTCTTGCTGCAAAAAGAAAGAGCACAGTTGTAATTTCTGGAGTGAGCAGGTGCCTTGCCCCTGTCCTGCTGTGTCCCGCGAACCCCTGCCCTCCCACCCTGCCCTACATACTGGGGGGGGCTTTGGGGCAAAGTCCTTCTCGCAGACATGTGCTATGATGCCAGCAGCCAGGGCGTCACCAAGGACATTGGTCATCGTTCGTAGTCGGTCCCTGTGGAGAGACAGTGCCAGGATGCAGGGGGTGGCCACAGCCAACGTGCCCGGGTTGTTGATGGCTTTGGAACATGTCAGCCCCCATCCTGAATGTCCCTCCCACTGATGTTGCCAAGTGCTGCGTTGGTTTTGCACATACAGAGAGAAAACGGTCCCTGTGTGAGCCCCGTGCTGGGGCAGCATGTGTCTCACCCTGCCTGTGTGAGCAGTGCAGGGACCTGCCAGTGCCACCTCCCAAACTGGGACAGCCACTGTTCTGCTAAGTGCAGGGAGAGCTGCCTCAGCGAGTCATAAAACTTGAGATGCCTCTTGAAGAGAAATCCTGTAGATCCAGCCACTGCTCCTCTCTTGTCTACCCAGGTACCTCTCACACCATTGGAAGATGCCAGCAGTGCTGGGTACCCTCCGATGCTGAAAGGTTGAACTGGTGGTGTGTTAACCTTCCTTTCTATGAGGGAAAGAGAAAAGCAGCCATGATACTTGGCACTGTTCTGTCTTCTCCCTGGGGACCTGTGAAGTACAAACCAGCCACCAACGTGTCAGCTCTGTAACTCAGCATCTGCTCTCTGTGGTTTCTCACCTAATGACTCGCTTTGTTTTTATCTTAGTACTTCAGAATGGCATATTTCACAAACTGTGTGTTTATTTGTCTGTGACAAGTGTAATACAGCATCAGTTTTTGTCTTGGGAGCAATCTGGTTTCATCCATCAAGAAGATACATCACCGTGAACTGACGCTGGGCACTGCCCGTGGCAGTGGCCTGGAGAGCACTTACAGAGCCCAGTCGACGGCGATGATGAGGGTGATGTCCTCGGTGGGCAGCCCCACGGAGGTGAGCACAATGACCATGGTGACGAGCCCGGACTGCGGGATCCCAGCGGCCCCAATGCTGGCTGCCGAGGCCGTGATGCTGCAAAGAGAAGGCGGCTGCACAATTCAAGCCAGCGTGTTTGCATGACAAGGTAAGTTATTCCTGTTCGGAAGGATTGGATTGGATCCGACTTCCTCCACCTTCCTGCTCCCAGGTGTTGATCACAAATTCCCCTGTGCTGAGCAGGGGCTGGCAGTGGGTGCCCTGGCTCTGTGCTCCCCTCTGCCTTCAGGGTAGGGACTCCCTCCTTAAAATTGCTAAATATTTGCAAATGTACTTGATTATTATTTAGTTACATGCTTTATTTCACTGCTTATGAAATGAGGATATCCCATTCCTGAAGGGGAGTAAATGACACCTGCACAAATCCTTCTGTGCTCAGCCCTGCAGCGCTGTCCTGCTCCAGCCACATGTCTGTGCAGCTGGGCTTTTCCCTACAGGCAAAATCTTTGACTTGCAGCAGATTCTGGGGTGCAGAGCCAGTCCAGCTTTCCCTGGCACACAGCAGAGGAACTGGGACATGCTGCACCCTCCCCTGCTCCTCAGCTTCCCAGCAAAGGTCACTGTGCATTAACAAGATCTCTGCAAATGGCAAAAATGCAAGAGGTTGTCCTAATGTCTATAAATAGGAATAGAGAGAAATAATCTGGCTGCTCCAAAGAAACTTTTACCTTATAGTTATAATTTGTCCCAAATCCAGTTCATACTCATTGACCTGGGCAATGAAGATGGCAGCGACTGCCTCGTAGAGCGCGGTGCCGTCCATGTTGATGGTGGCCCCGACAGGGAGCACGAACCGTGCCACGCGCCTGTCGATGCCGTTGTTCTCCAGGAGACACTTGAGGGTGATGGGCAGGGTGGCTGAGCTGCAGGACAAGAAACAAGCAGTAATTGTCTCTGTCATTTGTGTTGAGTTTTATAAGCTGGAGTCAGTGTGATGGGACAGGAATACCAGCCCTCCCGAGGGTGGATACCGCAATGTGACACAAATTGCTGTAGCAATGAAAAGTCTCTTTAGTTCTCACCACCTGGGGAATAGACATCATTAGCCAAGTGAGCTGCAGGCTGAGAGAGAAAATGTCAGAATGTCATTTCAGTGGCTGAAGGCACCACTTTAACCCGCTGTGTGCCATGGCTGCAGCTCTGTTGAACATCCCTGGTGCCCACATTTAATCCTGCAGCACCTCCTGGAGCGTGGGACAGTGTGTGCCAGCACCGGCTGTGCTGGGGTCCAGCCAGACCCCCGTCGTCCTCACCTGTCTCCTCCATGAGGGATGCCTGCCTCAGCTTCTGCACCCCTGACCTTTGTCTCTCGTTTCTGTCTAGCACAAAGATGACAACTGTTCCACAGGAACTGGGATGAGGAATGGAGGAAGAAGAACAGGTTGAAGAAAGGAAACCACGGCAGAGAAGTCGATGGGATTGCGACAGACTCTGGGAGGTGGGGACTGTATTTGGGAAAGGCTCTGGATGCAGCGCAATGGCCCCAGCCCTGGGCATGGACCGTGGGGCTGGGACAAGGAGCAGGGTGTTCTCTCTGTGGCAGCTCTCCCTCCCTTAGCTGGCTGCAGAGCAGAGGGAGGAGAAGCCTGATGGAAATAGAGCTGGAGACCCAGGTTCAGGAGGAGACCAGGTCATGAAGAGTTGCAGAAGCAGCGGTTGCAGCGGTGGGCACTGGAGAAGGGAGGCACAGTCTAGGTGGTTTTATTGGGATTATGTGGAGAAGCAAGAGAGAGGCCACAAAAACCCTTTGCCTGGTCAAATGTTCTCCAGGAAAACATTTGAATTTGTGTGTCTTCTGGAAAGGATGGTAGTTTATAGTGTGAAGTTTTTCATCGTTATAAGGAGTGTACTTCAATGGAAATAGAATAGATAATCTAAATTGATTAAAGTGTTTTCAAAGTAGGCAAGATTTTTCTGTGGATGAACTTGGGATACACTGTAGTTGATTTTCAATTGTCAGTAAAGTGTTCAGAAGAGCTTTTGATGTTTTCAATTAAACTCCAGGATCCTAACCCCATGCAGTTTATAAAGTACCTACAACAGTCCTAGTTTGAATTCATGGAAAGAAAACTGCAGCAATTGAATGAAGTGTGCACGCACACACACAAACATTGCTGGTTTGCTCTGGGAAAACCCTGGGAGAGGGTGAGTGGAAGAGCACCACGAGCTGCTCAGGTCTGCCAACCAGGGCAGGGCCAAGCATCTGCTTCCTCTTAAAACCAGGAGCATTGTCATTTCAAATAGTGCTGGAGCGTAATTTTCCTTTGAGTTACACCTGTCCTCCCAGAGCTCCCCTGGCCGGACACAGCCATGTCTCCCTTGCTAAACCAGATCCCTGCTCTGTGGCATCTGCAGGTTCCAGCCATGTTTTCCTACCTGGAGGATGTAGCTAAGGCGATCAGCAAGGCTTGCAGTATCCCCTGAATGAAAGCAAAGGGGTTTTTCTTGGTGATGAACACAAAAAGCAGAGGTAAGAGGATGATTCCATGGAAGGCAAGCCCTGACACTACTGTAATGACATACAGTCCCAGCTTCTGTCCTATAACCGATGGATCTTCCATCTCCAAGATCTTTCCAGCTATGAGAAATACAATGCCAAAGGGGAAGTACCTGCAAAGAATAAGCATAAAAAATTATGAGGATGCAGCAATCACTGAAGCACTGCAGGACAGACATTGCAGTGTTTGGTACTGCACAGTACAGTCGTATGAAAACAAATTCAGTGCTCACAACAGACACTTGCAGATGTGTGACTGGCATTGCCATTAGATAGCAGGAAAGAAAATCAATCAATCAATGAATCAATCAAAACCAGATTTACCAAACGGCCATCGAGACAATTTTCATCACTGCTTCGTTCAGACACTGGCACACGTTAACCAGCGGGGCTCCTCGCTCGCCCATTTTCCCCAGGAGAAGTCCTGCAACCAAGCACAGCAGGTTGCATTACTTGGGAGCACCATGGGAGCAGCACCTGTCAAGCTGAGTCTTGAGGGTCTGGTGGCCACAGAATGGGGGTCACTGGGCAAAACCTGATTTAGTACAGGTTGCCGTGTGCTCTTACGAGTCATGGCCATTCTTTGTTCCAAGCAAACACAAACATCTGGCTTGTGTTCCTGGCATTTTCTCACAAAGCCCCACCAGACCCAAATCCAAGATTTGGACTCTTCCTTGCACAGAAAACAGATAAACTTCATTGCTGCTCAGTGTTGGAAGAGTCATTTCCTGGGCTGGATAAACTGTGGATTAGCTGGATTAGGTGGATATCTGGATTGCTATTTATAAGAATAATGAATTCTGGAAATAAAAATGGAAATTTTTTAAGGGTAAGGTGTGGTAGGGCTCTCTGTAGCTGAGGATGTGATGCTGTGCTGCATCCCTGCCCTGCTCTGGAGTGAAAGGGGCCCCGGCTGCCGCACAGTGACTGAGCAGTGCTCAGGCCCCTGCTCCTGCACCCGGTTCCCTCGTGGGCTGGGCTGCTCAGTGGCGGTGGCTCACAGGCTGTGCCGTGGTGGTGACAGCACGTGGCTGTACAGTGATACGTCAGGAAGGATCTGAGTGAGTTGCTTAGAGGCAGGCATTAAGCCTTCTCTCCTGTTTTTTTCTTTTGATGTTGTTGCATTAACCTAATCCAGCCTAATTTTCTGTTGAAGGAATACTAGAGCAGAAATACAGAAATGGTTAGAGGGGTTATGGTGCTGTCCTGTCTGCCAGTGCTAAATCCCATTGCTTTCACTGGAGGTTTTCCAGGAACCCATCAAGTAAAGGGAAAAGGAACCTTTGAGCATTTGCCCATCTTGTTTCCAGCTTGGTGCAAGTTCTTCTTCCTGTGTTGGCTAAAATTAATTTTGAAGTACTGTGTAGATGTCTGTTTTATCTTGGAAGAGAATAATATAGACAGGATCTTGTCCTGCTCATCCCTCTTCACTCTTCAGGGTTGAGGACTCCAAGAGGCCCTTGGTTGGTGGTTGGATCTCTTGCCTTGCTCAAAAGAGAGATGAGGTGGGGTCACATTTGCCAGAATTTTCAGAAATGAGACAAGGCTTGGCATGTTTAAATATCAGCTCTGTGGATATTTGTCCAGTATTTGGTGGACACAGCAGCTGCTTTGGAAGATAGTCATTTCTCTTCAGGTCCTACAGAGCCGATTTTGGAGACATGGCCCAAGCAAATCGACAGATTCCTGCAGGGATCTTGAAAGCTCTGCCCTCTTGAGGGTTTCAAAAGCAACAGAGGCCCTCAGTGACAGTGAAGAACTGTCAGAGCTGGGGTAGCTGTGTGGGGTCACCCCTCAAAGCAAAGTCACTCTGTGTACCCAGTGGGTGCTGCATGGACACCTTGGTCTCAGCCCCACAACCTGCCTAGTTTTGGTGTTGAACACAAATAGGCTTTACTGAGAGCTCAAACGGCTTCCACCTGGCCCCCCCACCTTGCTGCATGGAGGAGGTGATCCCTCTGTCCCAAGGCATGGGGCTGTGGTGCCCTGCCTGTCCCTCTCCTATTTTCTGCCAGGCAAACCCCATTAATTCAGCCTCTCCTCATAGGGAAAGCATCCTGTGGGTGTACAAATGCCCTTTATCAAGCTGCCTGTGCCTAGTGCAGGTGATGCTCTGCCAGTCTGTGACTTTGTGGAGCTCTAATCTGTCCTGGGCAAAACATGGGGAGTGCAGGTGATGGCTGGGGCTGGCTCAGGTGATCTCCCACTGCCTCCTAACTCAGGCTGATCCCACTCCCCCGCTGGAAGGGTGGTGAAGTGTAATCTTAGAAGAGAAAAGCAGCTTCTCTTGCAGGTTTGGCAGGGCTGGAGGGGGGCACGTGTCCTGTGGGCAGGAGCTCAGCACCTTTCCTGGGTGTCCAAGGTCCACAGAGGGTGTTGGTTGCTGGGACAGGAGATTGCCAGAGACATCTTCTGGCTGTAAAGATCTGTCAGTGGGTCTGCCTCTGCCCAGTCTCGCTGTGGCAAACTCCTCTGAGGTCTCACATTTAGAACTGGCCGCTCTCCGTGTCTCTGACCACAGTCCAGCGCGCTCCAGTGCTGTGCTGGCTGCGCTGCCTCCACACCTCAAATCCTCTAATTGGCTTTTTGGTTCCTTATACACAAAGTTCAAGCTCCTTGCCCTCACCTCTTAACCTACACATAATCCTGCCACCATGCTCATCTCACTGCCTTCTACTCTTTTTCCTTCCTGATCCCTCCCTCCTCCCTTTCTCCCTCAGCCTTGCACCCTGTGTCCTCTTATGCTTTGACCCAGCTCCAAGTTCCTCCATTCAATGACTTTCTCCCCTTTAAACCTCCTCTCTTGCACATGTCTCTCCATGGCCTCTGCTCCTTCTTCCTTCCCAGAATTGCTGCCGAGCACCTCATCCACACAGGACTGCGAGCTGTTCAATGCAGGATGCTTCCCTACCTCCTCCAGAAAGTCCTATTGGGAATTCCCATATATTTGTAACAGCACCAAGTCTGACCCCACTGTCACATCCTGCCTGCTCAGGGGCTGAACACTCAGTGTGAAGAGTTTGGGTCATTGTGGTGAGCCGTGTCCCAGGCAGCCTCTGCAAAATGACACCTCACTTCAGACTTCATTAGAAGGACTCCCCAGCTTATGTAATGGTTTGAAAACCCTCAGGATTTGCACGTGGGCTGTGAAGGGTCATGTGGGAAATATGGGGTGAAAACAGCCTTCCCAGTGCTTACAGCTTCAGTGAGTTCCACCACAGGTGGTGCTGACAGGGGCCTTGGTACGAGCTCTGTGCTGGGCCTGGAGCTGTCCTCTGGTTCCAGGGACTGGGGCAATTAAAGCTAAAAGAACCTCGTCCCACATCTTTAGCTCAGGTAAAGCCGTGGCCACCCTGGGCTGCCTCTGGGACCGTGGAGAAGCAGGTACCTATGGTTGCTGAGAAGATGACAATCCCCAGGACGTTCATCTCATTGCTGGTCCCAGCCAGGGTCTTGTAGGTCATCTCGGGTGATGGTGTCAGCTCAAGGAACACAGGCCGATGGATTTCAGGGTTTTTGTCATCAGGTGCAAAGTAAATAAAATTGACAGGTTTCCCTGGGATCTTTTGAAAACCAGGAGACTTCACCACTGGGACAAGAACAGTTCGATACTGGAACAGAAGCAAAGGAGGGAGGTTAGCGTGCTGCTGGCATGAGCTTCGTCCTGCTCTGAACACAGAGGCAAAACCAGCCCCAGCCCTAGGCTGGGTGCTCATGGAAGTTAAAGGTTTGGTTTCCAGGCAGTAAAAGGCTGGTGGAAACAAGGAGTGAGAGACAGGCAAGGGGAGCCGTGGCTGTTGGCTGCAGCCCGTCCTCAGCTGAGGCTGCAGAGCAGACTTGCGGTGTGGGTGAGTCGGGTCCCTGCGGGATGCCGGCACAGCGCTGGGGTAACGCTCTGCTCCCTCCATCCCTCCTCCTGCGAGCTTTACCGATGCTTTCCCAAGGCCTTGAGTTCGCTTGTTTTCCCTGTCCCTCCACCCTACCTGGCCACTCAGTCTGTCCCTTTTGACCACTCTACCTTCCCTCAAGCGTCCCTTCTTTGTGTCCCTTCCCCTGCCTGCTGCCTGCCCACCCCGCTGCCGCCCCTCCCCAGGGACTAAAAAAGCTGCTGCACAGGAGCGGGATGAGGGAAAGGATGTGTGCTGCTTCTGTACAGGAACCTCGCAGGCAGAGGGCAGGCACGGGGGTCCCTGTGAGCCTGTGCCCGCCCAGCACCCTCCTGCCTTTGGGTGCTCACCCTGGGGTGAGTGTGGGGGGATGAAGGGGAAGTTTGGGGAAATTCAGGGAAGGGGAAGAGGAAGGGGAAGGAGAATGGGAAGGAGAATGGGAAGGGGAAGGGAGCGGAGCTCCTGTCCAGGTTTTGGGTGGGCAAAGAGGCAGCCCCGTGTGGAGCTGAGCACCATCCTGGCTGCACGCAGAGGGTTCAGGTGAACTCACCTGCTGGAATGAAGCTTCAACCAGGTTAGAAGGAAACATGTTTCTGTAAGAGAACAATGACACAGGGTTAAAGTGTGTTGTGAGAGCATAGGGAGCATCCTGGGAAGCACTTCTGGTGGGCACAATGTCTGGAGGAGGACATGAGAGCCAACAGCAGCTTATAACAGCTGTGTGAGCTGAGAGCAAAGAAAGGCTGGAAGGTGAACTCAAAGCAGGACTCAGAACCATGTGTAAGTGGGATTGGTGGAAAGCATGAGCCTGGGGTGGACATCTGCCATCTGCAGCCCCCTGCTCAGAGCCTGGTCCAGTCAATCCAGTACCTCCAGAAATGGAGATTCTCACCCAGCCGCTGGGTCTGTGCTGCAACCCCTCCCCAGGTAATCCCATCTGCTGCCTTAACCCAGCCCTGGGCCAGCTCTAGGCCTGGCATGTCCCAGCTGGGGCTGCAGAGGAGAATCCAAGCCTTGCAGGGAACATGACTCTGTCTGATCTCTGCTGCAGTGCATCTCTTTGCTGATGGCTTTGGGAGAGCAGTGGCAGTGACAGAGTAGCCAGAGGGACATGGATGGGGGGAAACGAACCCCACACTGCTGGGCTTGGAGGTGTCAGCATCTGGCCAGTGGTTCTCCTGTTTCCCTTGAGATCTCAGTGTCTTCTGGGAACTCAGAACCTTCTGGAACGATCTTGTTATCACAACCCTGGCTCCTGCTGAAATCCTGTGACACACCTGATCAAATCCAGTAATGCATCGGCAGAGCTGAGCACCACTTTCCCCACAGTGTAGTTGTCCTTCTGGGCAGCTGCACCAGGATGGATGCTGACCACGAGGATGATCCCCACGGTCACTGCCATGAAGGTTGTCCAAAGGTAGTAGGTGATGGTGATCACTCCCATCTTCCCGCAGGCCTTGGAGTCCATGGTGGCCAGCCCGGACATGAGGCTGCAGCACAGAACAGAGTGGTCAGTGTCTGCTCCCCAAACTGCACAAGATGCATCTGATGGGCAAAATCTCCAAGGTGGGAGGGGTTTCTGTCGGTTTTTTTAAACCAAAGCCTAAGGGCATCACTGAGCTCTTGCACATTCCTGTGCCAGCGCCCACAGGATCTCAGACCCAGGATGGGCTTGTGACAAACCAAGCTGAGCTGTGAAGGGCAGGAGACACCTCCAAGCCCCTTTTCAAGGTCTGGCTGTGTTTTCTGTTTTCTATGAGGGTTAAGAAGTTTATATTCTTAGTGTATTTTTATGTTGAATAACTGATGCTGCTCCTTTTTTGTGAGATACTGCTCTCTTATATCTCCATCACCTCATGCCACTGCTGTGTGTCACTGTGAGCAGCAAAGGAAGGCATCAGCAAAGTTCATAAAATCCTGGTGGGGATGGACCCCACGACCCCTGGAGAGAGCTGCAGGTTCAGATTTCATGCACACGTAAGCTTTCCTAAGAAGTAACCCATAAGCTACTTCCCAGCAAAACTGAGCTAAAAATAGAGAGGGTATTACAGGCTGCCCCAGCAGGGAGAGCAGTGCTGGTGGTGAGGACCAGCTGGGTGCAGGACTGGAAGGTCCTGAGTGGGTTTGCTGAGGTTACTCACTTGGGAGGAACTGCCGACACCCTCAGGGACAGAGAGGCCCCACAGAGAGAACCTGACAAATGTGAGGATTGGGAAATCCCCCACCATGTGATGTTTAACAAGGCAAGTGCTGGATCCTGCCCTGGCATGGGGCAGCCCTGGATGCAGGGACAGACTGGGAACGAGAGGCTGGAGAGCAGCACTGTGGAAAGGGGCCTGGGGGTCCTGGTCGGAGGCAAGTTGGATCTGAGTCCCCGGTGTGTCCTGGCAGCCCAAAGGGCCACCGTGTCCTGGGGGGCACCAGGCCAGGGAGGGATTGTCCCGCTCTGCTCTGCACTGGGGCAGCCTCTCCTCCAGTGCTGGGGGCACTTTGGGCACCACGAGATCAGAAGGATCCAAAGCTGGTGGAGAGTGTCCAAAGGAGGGACGTGGAGCTGGGGAAGGGTCTGAGGAGCGGCTGAGGGCACTTGGCTCCTTCAGCTGGAGCAGAGGACACTGAGGGGAGGCTCCTCGGGGGCTGCAGCTCCTCCCGAGGGGAGGCGGAGGGGCAGGGGCTGAGCTCTGCTCTGGGACAGGGACAGGAGCCCAGGGAAGGGCTGGAGCTGTGTCAGGCCTTGGGATGGATCTCAGGGAAAGGTTCTTCCCCCCGAGGGTGCTGGGCACTGCCCAGGCTCCCCAGGGAATGGTCCCGGCCCCGAGGCTGCCAGAGCTCCAGGAGCGTTTGGACACCGCTGCCAGGGATGCCCAGGGTGGGATTGTTGGGGTCTCCTGGTTAATGCCAGGAGTTGGACTGGATGTGGGTCCCTTCTAACTCAGGATATTCCAGGATTCTATGAAATGTGAGTGTTTGGGGGCTGCAGTGTGCCCCACATGCATGCAGACCCACTCTAAGCCACTGCAGAACCCAGCCAAGCCCTGACCCTCAGGCAGGACATAATAGAGGGGCTGTGAGGGTCAGTGCCAACCTTGGGGACACACAGGGTGGCTGATGTGGTGGCCAGCCCATGGATCCCCTTCAGCAGCTGCACATCCAGGAGGAGAAGGGCCTTGGAAACTCAAGAGAGTCCACAAAAGCAACACTGACATAGGTGGTGCTTTCCAACTTGGGGCTTGGATCTCCAGAGCTCCATCCCCAGAGCACACCCAGTCCCCTCTGGGATGGTGCACAGAGGAAAGATACCACTTCACCATCATTCAGTAATTATAGAAAAATCCCTGGTTCAATCCAAGGTGAAAGAAAACTCACAGGAGGCCTCTGCAGACCCTACACCCAAAGACAGGAGAGTGATCAGAGATGACCACCGAGCAACTGAGCTGCCAGGAGGGCTGAGAGTGAAGGGAAACCTTCAGGCACCTCAGGGAGGGATGCGAGGTACATCTCTACAAGGGCTGGTACTGAACAGGCCAAGTGTGGCCAGGATAGAGACCACACTGCTCTCAAAACTTAACCAGAGGCAAATGGGACAACAAGCGAACTCTGACAAACAATAGAGAAATGACACATCCTCGAGGGAACAAGGACCTGATAATTTTTGTGTGTCTAATGAGCACATGCCAACATATTGTTTGCAATATGTTAATCCATATAAGCTTTTCAAGACCTTGCTTAGACCCCAGTATGACTGCTGGCTCTGTTCCTTATCTCTAGGTCTGTATGGGCCAATAAAATGGGGATTTGCAAACACAGACACAGTACTGGGGGATGCTTATGTTTTTTACCTGAACTTTCTCAAATCCCTCTAAGGGAATCTGCTTTGAGGTTAAACAACCCATCACAACTGCCCACGGATGGTCCTGGCATCACCAGCTGCCCAAAAGAAGGGAAACACCCCAGCGAGTGCAGGTGTCTGACCTGGGCACAAGTGCCTATCAAATCCAGGTGAGGATTTGTCTCAGATTGTTGCTGGGAAATCTTGGGGTTTGATGGACACCAAGCCAGGGGATGCTGCTTGACTGCCAGCTGCTTGGAGCCAGGGTTATCCTCACCCCATGTAGTTTTGGGGTTATCTCCTCAATGGGGGGTCACAGGGCAATCTTTTCAACATGATGGAAAAATGGTGCTTTAGAGCAGAAGGTGACGTCTTACCTGGAGGTGATCAAGGGCAGGATCAGCATCTTCAGCATCCTCATGAGGAGCTCTCCAGGAAAGGAAAAATACTGCTTCTCCTGCACATAGAACAGAGCGTGTGTCAGGTAAATGATTATGGGTTAAGGGCTCAAACTTGATAAATCTGCCTTTTTCCCAACCAGACTGAGCTCTGAGCTTGGTTCTGAGCTGGCAGCTGCTCCTTGAGGCACTCCACAATGCCATTTCCCTGCTGTCCCTTACCGGGAGTTGCCTCAGGGACAGGGAATACTGGCCACGTGGCAAACCTGGCTGTACACAAGGCAGGGGCACGTGGGGCTGGTCCTCTCCCAAAAACATCCTTGGTTCTGTTGCCTTCCAGGAAATAGTCCACATGGCCCCACCACTGGCTCCTTCCAAAAGTCACTGCAATCATTATCAGGGAGCAGAGATTTGGCTGCATCTGCAAAAGTGCTCCAAAGCTGCTGGCAGCAACAAAAGGTGGGAATATCTTGTGACTGCAGGTGGCAAAGCCGAGCTCAGGGAGAGCCCAGGTGTCTGGCCCATCCATGGGACAATCTTGGTGCCATGGCATCTCTCCATCCCCTACACCCCTCACAAGGACATGGGGAAGGGCTGCAGAGACATCCCCCAAAGTCTGGATCCCACAGCCATGACCAAGGGGAGAGTGAGGGGTCTGTGGGACCAGCAGCCTGGCCAGCAACCTTCCTTCCCTCCTTCCCTATCTCTACCCACCATCCATGCCTCCATGCATCCATCCATGCCTCCATCCATCCATCCATGCATCCATCCATGCCTCCATCCATCCATGCATCCATCCATGCCTCCATCCATCCATCCATCCATCCATCCATGCCTCCATCCATCCATCCATCCATCCATCCATCCATCTTCCCTCCCTCCATCCCTGACCCCTCCTGTTTCACTGTGCCACTGTAGTGGTGTCAGGGAGGGATCTGAGTTGGCCCCAAGACAAGCAGGTGCTTCCAAAGTAGCCACCACCCCATGCTGGGGCTTTGAGGGATGCCAAGGCAGCTGCTCAATTGCTCCCCTGTGCTGTCCCTGTGTTGTCCCTGCACTGTCCCAATGTGTAGCCTGGACATGGCTGATGTCCCTGGGGAGCTCAGGCAGAGTGGAGCTGCGATGGGCCCAGCTGGGTGCAAGGGGTAATGCCAGATCTGAAGAGCATCTCTTTGTCAGTGGGTCTCTCAGCAGAAAGCAGGGACCAGCCACCTCTCCAGCTCGCCTCCAGATTTTGTGACAAAAATCTCTAGTGGGGACAGTCTCTAGTGGCTGCCAAGCCCACAGCAGGGCTGTGGCCACAGGGCAGGATGGGGCTGGAGTAGAAGATAGATGAACTTAATGACGAGGGGCTGGAGCCCCAAGACCCTGCCAGCCTCACGCGCAGCGTGGGTGGCTGCTGGGCTCTCACGGGTGTGTGCACTGGGATGCAGGGAGATTATACCCAGCTTCAATTAAGTAACAAGATCATCCCTGCTGCGCTGATGCTGAAGGGCCTAATTGAAATGACAAGACTTTGCTAAATCCTAGTGGGCAACACAAGGATGTTGCAGCCCCAGCCGAGCTCTCCTGGAGCAGCATTCCCCTGCCTGGATCAGGGCTGAGCCATGGCCCAGCTGCCCGATGTCAGTGGAGCTCAGCTCGGGGCCATTTCGCAGCGCGATGCTCCTGGAACACCCTGAGCCAACGTGCCTTTTGGTGCATTTTCTCCAATGCATTTGTCTCCAAGGCTCCTCAAAGGAAGGTGACTCCTCGAAGCCCTCCAGGCTCCCCACCAGCCCTCTATTTATTTGCTGGGTCCTCTCCAGAGCACGGAAATGTGTTTTGATTGCACACAGCTGGGGAGAGTAATGGGAGGACCCCATCCCTTGGACCCCATCCCTCAGACCCCGACACTGCTGGTGGTGTTGGGGGGAGCCTGTTAATGAGCATCTAGCACCTCCCTGGCATCTAGGGAGTAAACATTCCCCCCTTTCCCATCCTCATCCCACCTCGAGGCTCCTGCAGCCCCATGGAGTCCGACCCAGAACTCCCCACTCCCATTGGAGGGAGGCAGGATTTGTCCTATAGCCTGGGCATTTGTTGGCACCTTTTTGAAAGAAAAGAAAAGAAAAGAAAAGAAAAGAAAAGAAAAGAAAAGAAAAGAAAAGAAAAGAAAAGAAAAGAAAAGAAAAGAAAAGAAAAGAAAAGAAAAGAAAAGAAAAAAGAAAAGAAAAGAAAAGAGAAAAGCCACAGGCAGAAACTTGCCCTGAGGTGGTTTTCTTGGACAAGAGCCTTTGCTTTTGGGGCTGTGCCCATCTGGGACCCCTACTGGCACCAGGGCTTGCCCCCCTGCCCCACTCCATCCCACTCACTCCCATCACCATCCCAGCCAGGCTTACCAAGTCTGTCAGCTCCAGCGCCCGCAGCAGGAACCCCAGGAGGCATCCAGTGACAACCGACAGCATCGAGAGAGTCAAGAGACCATTTCTGTACCAGAAAGCCCGTACCCACTTCCAGAGGCGCAGGAGGACCGTGGACAGCGAGTGCAGCACAGCTCTCCTGACCCACTCCCACATGGTTGTCCTCAGCCACCCAGATGATGCCCCCAGGAGCAGCTCCCAGCCCCACTCATGGCCATGGGCCCCGCGGCACCGACGGACCCCTGCTCTGTGCCAGGAGCTGAGTGTGCTGGTGGCTAATCCCCAGAACCAAAAGCTTCAGGGATATTTGGGAGCCTTTCCCATAATGGAAAGTGACGTCTTCAACTGGTTAATCTGGGCTTGGCATCCCGCCGTGAGGTGCCGAACCCTCCCGGTTTAACCCTCCAGCCCCTGGGAAGGGGGCCGGTGTGCAGACTGAGGGCAGGGATTCAACCTCAGAACTCCCCTCTTCTCACTGTTCCTGATCCAAAAGGATTTGGGTCCTTTTGGATCAGGAGTCCTGCACCAGATTTGTGCTCCCCACCGGCTTTGAGTGCACCCCAATCCTGCTCCCATCTCTGAGGGCTTCATGAGGGCAGGGTTTGCAAAGGGAAACTTTCCCAGTTAATGAGAGAATTTCCCATAGCATCTGCAGACACCAGCCCAAGGCACCAACAGATGATACTGTGCTCCCACACAAATATTTGCCCCAACAGATCTGACCTCCTGCCAGCTCTCCAGGGAAGCTGCCCCAAGGCCATGAGGTGCTGTTGGAGCATCTGGTCCATAATTCATGATATTTTAGAGTATTTCTATGTCCAGTTTGCCTCTCGTTCAGGCCAGGAGTGTCACTGGGGCCAGAGTGGGGTGCAGAATGAAAGGGCAGGTGGGTCCCAGGCTGAAGATGCTCTGGGAATGGGAAAATATTAAAACCTTTATGGGCCTGATTTTACCCCTCTCTCCCCACCCCCCAAAAAATAAGGCCATGCAACCCTCTTGAACCATTGCTGTATTTTACACAGACAAAACAGAGCTACAGTGAAGGTGTGACTTGAGGATCTGCGGCCCCCTGCCCCATGGGACAGGATCTGTGCAGCCCCACGTGCTGAGCAGCCACGCCTGTCCATGGCAGGGACATGGGGGGTTTGCAGTCTGTCTCAGAGGAAGCAGAGCTCCTTCACAAAATGAGCCTGGTGTCTGATGCTGTTCATGCTGCAGCCCTTGGGGAGGTCTCTGTGGTGCTGTCTTGTGCCTTTGGCCTTAGTGTGGTTGGCTCAGCCTGCCAGAATTAGATAAAGTGTGTGCTTGTGAGCAGAGCTGAAATGCAGTTGTCTCTCTTCAGCTCCATCTTCAGAGCCAACTGCCAGCCAGGGATGGAGTTTGCATGTCAGGAGAGAGCAACTGCTTGGGAAAGGGGAGCCTGAGTTGTCTGGGGGATCTGGGATACCTCAAAGGACATTGAAGGGGCCCTGGGGCTGGCAGCAAGTGGAGGGAGCAAGCTGAGAACAGGGTGCAGAGAAGTCCAAATAATTGGGACGAGGAATATGAAGACCTTTAGGGAACCGGGAGTAAGTAAAGGATACCTCAGGGAGAGGAAGTGGAATTGCACAGAGGGAAGGGAGAGGGGGAAGGCAGCAAAACAGCAAGGGGTCAGGAGGAGGGGAATCCTGGTGCTGGTGTGGGGGTCACTGTGGCCAGTGAAGGGGTATGGCAGCAGTTCTGTGCACCTACCAGAAATCTCAACATCATCATAGATGTCCGTGTCCCTGTAGGGACAAAGATGGGGCGCTATGGGCAGTGTGGTCTCCCATGTCCCCACCACCTCCCAGCCCCGAGGCAAAGGCCAGCTCCTGCTGCCATATCTGTCTCATCTCTCCTGACATGTCTGTGGGCTCTGGTGTCCACCTGCAGCCCCGTTTCCCCCTCCCAGCGCTGTGCTCTCCCTGCAGAGCTGGGACCATTTGGAGTGGGGTTAACATGACTCAGGATGGTCCCAGGCTGCTGGGAGCTGCAGACCCAGCCATGCAGAGGGGCTGCACCCTGATCCTGTGCCAGCAGCAGCCTCTGAGCAGTGTCTGGGCAGGTCCCACGTGAGGGACCACAGCCTGGGGAGTGCTCCCAGTGCCCCAGTGACAATCTCTCCTGACACCAGAAATGGCAGATTCTACCACAGGGTCACCAGCTGGTGTTAGGCTTACAGTCACAGCCTGAGCTGGGTAGGGCTTGAGTTGTCAGCCAGGACTAGTTTGGTACTGGCCACTCCATGGAGCAGTTGTTGCAGCTCATGGAGTGGAGAGGAAGGGGCTGGGAAAGAGTACTCACAGAGGCAGCATCACAGCCCGGGGCACATAGCCATCTGCAACAGAGTGAGGAAAAACATGTCAGGTTGTGCTGGGAACCAGGGCATTAGTGGGAATCATCCCAGCACCTGCCCCTGCCCAGGGTTTAGCAACACCTCATGTTCCCACAAAGAGCTGGGACAAAGAAGAATCCAGCTCTAGGAAGCCGAGCTGGACCCTCGAGAGGAACCTGCTCTGGGCAGTGTCAGGAAGGAGCCTGCCAGGCTGAATGGCAGCTGGCAGGGAAGAGCCTGATCCCTTCCTCTCCATCTGAGGGATCTGCAGCCCATTCCACCCAAGCATCCCTCAGTCCAGACGCAGCTTGTGGAGTTCCCTTCTAACTCAAAGGCTGGTGTGCTGGGCTGGTGGCCTAGAGGCTTCGAGGACTGCAAAGGCTTTTAGCAGAGGGAAAGGACAAGCCCAGCTCAGAGCAGAAATGCTGCTGCTGAGTGGAAGGAAGAGCAGGACATGTGTGCAGAGAAAAGTGGGAACCTTCTCAGGGTAGCAGGGTACTTGTCAGATTTGTCTAACAGGTGGAGGAGGTCTGTCAGGAGGCCTGTCAGGGGGCGTTTGCATGACGAAACTTTTTCCCCAAACTGTGCTGTGCTCCCTGCTGTGGGCAAACCCCATCCCCCTCCAGACTTACACCTCCTCTGGCTGTTCCGGCAAAGGATTTGCTCCCGATTTGTAAACTGAATGACATCAAGGATTTCTCCCCGTCTCAGTGGCAGGTTCTTTGCTCCGCCCCTCTTCTCTGTTGCTGCAGGGTCGACCATCATCTGAGTCAGGACGTTGATGCTGCCTTCGAACTGAAACACAAACAGCAGTGCCCCAGGGGAGCTGAGTCAGGCAGGTCTGACCGCTCTCCCTCCTTGGAAAAAAGCAGATTCCTCTCTAGCCAAATGGTCCGTGGGACTGGTCTGATCTAGGGGAATAGGGCAGGTGTGACCTGGGGGAATAAGGCAGGATGTGATCTGGGTATCACTGGTCCCTATGGAGCACAGCTCCTTTCTGCCATTGCACCCTTCCCTGGAGGGGAGAAGGAGCTCAGAGGGAAAAGCGATCACTCACTGCTGCTTACCTTGAATTTCTTCTGAAACTCCTTGTCCATCTTCTCTTCCTTCTTGCATTCCTTGAGTGTCATGGTCTTCATCTTCTGGAAGACCTGGGGTTCTCTGCAGTCATTGAAAGCCATGGGAAGGTTCAGATGACCCTATGCTCTGCTCCCTCCCGTTCCCTTCTCCCTGCTGGCTGCTCTCCATCACATTTCCCTGCACCAGTTCTGGGGCTGTGGGGGCTCTTGGGCCAGGTGTACAGCCTGCAGCTTGTTCTCCTCACCACAGACCTTCCTACTGCAAGCCCAGCAGAGACTATTAAAGCAGCAGCAAGGAGCCCCGACCATTTTGGGACCCTTAGAAAGAGTAAGAAAACCCCGTTACCTCTGTGCAGCTGCCAGCAAGGTAACCCTGTTAGAGGCTCGGCCAGCATCTCCACCTGTAAAACCAAACCCTGGGAGAGGTGCTGCCATGAGGCTGCTGTGGGGTGTAAACACCTGCCAAGACAGGATACAGAGCAGCAAGAGCTTTCTCCTCCTGGGACCAAACTCTGAGTTTACCCCCAGGTGTGGGGGCATCAGGGTTTCCTGTGCCCATTTACAAGAGGAACCCACTGCCCTCCTGTGTGGGGGAGCAGGAGGCTTAGCACAGGCCCTGCTGCTGCTCAGGGCTCATCAAGGCCTCGCAGCTCTCAGAGCTGCAGGTCTCACCTCAAACAGCATCCAAGCCCCTCCTTTACTCACCTCCCCTGGGGCAGGGATGCACTGGCAGCTGGGATACAGAAGACAGCAGAAGGCCTGGGCTTCTCCTGGCCAGCCCAACAGGCTCGACGTCATCGTATATCTCATCTCCATCCCTGCGGCAAGGCAGAGCATGGTTAGGAAGTGCTGTCGCAACGACGGCACTGGGGGCTGAGGGCAGAATTGGGGCTGCCAGGAGGAGGGTGGGCAACAAGCAGGTGGGCTGGCCATGGACTGGCCCTGGCTCCGGGGCAGAGCTGGACAGCAGCTCCATGCCCTGTGCCAGGAGCTCCTCACACAGCTGGATGTGGACGGGCAGCGGGGTGCAAAGGCCACAGTGAGGTAACATAGCCCCAGGGCATGGCCACGCTTCACACTGTGGGAGCTGCTTGCACACCCTGGGCTCCAGCGGCAGGCAGGAAAACCCAAATATCCTCTTGCTGTCCCCTCTCATGCCCTTCCCAGTGGCTTGGCACAACCTGGAAGCCACCTGGAATAGCAGTGCTGCCTCAGTCCTTACCCCGTGCCACTCGGAGCATCCTGCAGTGGGAACCGTGCGGGCACTGATGCAGCACAGACTGGTTTCAGGTGACCTGTGGCAAACAGCAGAACAGGAGGGAGCAAGAAGGGATTATTTCATATTTTCTCCTCAGCTCTATCAGCTACCCTGAGGTCAGAGCTGCTCTGGGCTGGATTTAGTGCAGGGGGAGGTGGGGAGATAGAAGTGACTCCACATCTTGATGGAGCAAGGAGTTTTTACTCCATAGGCCATCTAGGGATTTTCTTCAGCACACTGGTGCACAGCTCATCAGGTTCCTCACTGAGGACCTTGCATATGTATTTTCCCATTTATTTCTAATGTTACTTTCTTCCTGGACAAATGATGGAAGGAGAGGGGAAGAGGCCAAAACAGGTATCACGAATGTGGCAAAACTCCTAAATTTCAAGTATGTACCAGAGTCAGGGCAAGTCCTGGATATCTCCACATGCTCAGGATTATCATCATCCAGAACATGCTGCTGCACCCTTCAGGATTGCCAGCATGACCACACCCCTGCTAACATACCATTATTTGTATCACGAGCCTTGTCTCCAGCCTGGTCAACCAGACCAACCAAAAATGGGCATGAGAACCTGAGTACAACATCAAATCTCTGCTGGTTTATGGTACCAAGTAATATGCAATCAGATACCTGGTCCTAAAAATCATAAGATTGCCCTAAAAATTAACAAAAATTATCAAATCAAGGCAAGGTGTAATTCTAGATGTTGCAACTTGCCTCAGGACCCATGAGACAAATAAATACTTGAAAAACTGCTGGTTTGTAGGACACAGGGGGAGCAGATCTGTCCCTGCTCAGCCCTGGGTCAGGGCCAGTCATGTGAGAATCTCCCAGCACAACAGCATGGCCAGCCCTGATAACACCTTTTAATTGTAACACAGACCAGCTTGATTTTTCAGTTCTCTTAAGGAAGAGAAGTCTACTCTCACGGTTAGAGAAATTGAGCAAGAAATGGGATATGAAAGAGGTTTCATCACCTGGAGTGTGGGTTAGAAGAACAGCAACTGTGAGAAACCAGCACAGCGGCCTAGACCTGGAAGGCCACTGTGGAGCGTGGCAGGGCAGTGTCTAACTGGCACATCCCCTACTGCTTGTGCCCATCACCCCCGGGCCTGCCCCTGGGCACCTCTGGGAAGAGTCTGGCCCCATTTTCTCCCCATTAGGTAGCTGTGGACAGTGAGATCTCCCCTTCCTCCCTCTCCTCCCAGCTGAACAAGCCTGGGTCTCAGCCTTTCTTTCCCCATGTGCTGCAGTCCCCAACCATCTTGGGCAATATCGCTCGTGTTATTTACTCCAGCCTTACTTCCTACAAACACTCCAGAGCCTGAAACTTGTGCCCAGCCAGGGCTGGGGCACTTTGTTTCTTCACCTGCTCTCCTTCTCTCTCATTCTCATCCTCATGCTGTTGCCTATAAAAGCCCCTTTGGTAATACCAGCCCCTACCTCTCCATCAGCCCTCCCAGTATTTCCATCTCCCAGGAGCTGCAGGCTCTAATTGGGGAGATTTTCCTTCCTGAATGAGCAGCACCCTTCCCTGAGGGACTTCCAGGTGCCTGGCCATACCCAGCTGAGCATTCCTTGGTGGTTCTGTGGCAGGATGGACAGATGTCCCACGATGTGCAGCTGCTCTGAACTTTGCCAAATCCACAACAGGAGGGCGCTGGGGCTTGGCCGGCTTCACTCCCAGTGCCCTGACATGTGGCAAAGGCTTCTTCCAGGGCAGAGCTGGGTGCTCTGTCCTTTGGGGGCTTCCCACAGTGAGCAGGGGGGCTGCAACAGCCACGCCTTTGGCAAGAACCGCTGGAGCCCCCTTGTCTTTGGCAGGTGGCTGTGTCTGCTGGGCTGGCTTCCTGCAGGGAGGATCAGAGCCAGCTCCCACCTTCTTGTTCAACACATCTGGTTTTGCAGGCACTGGGTGGAAGTTGGCATCTTGAGCCATCCCCTTCCTCTGACGCACCGTTCGCGCCGGGGTCTCACAGGCAGGATGAGGTGAATGCTGTCCCAGATTCTGACCTGTACTGTGAGATGGAGAGGCCCTGCTGCAGTCCACCCTCCTGCTCCAGGGGGGCTCTGGAGGAGGATCACCCTTGGAGGCCATGGCAGGCATCTGTCCTGGCTCTGGTCCATGGGAGGCTGCAGGGCGACTCTCTGGCTGGCCACCCACTTCAGAAGGTTCTTTCCTGTTCTCTTGGAACTTTGCCCAAAGGTGCCTCACCACAGCATCTCTCCCCTCCAGATGAGTCTGCAACCATTAAGAAAAACAGTTCCAGTTAAAACACCATGGAGGAAAATGAGTCAAAATTCCCCCTGGGGAATGTCTTCAACATGGTCTCACACTAAGTCTTCTCCACAAAACAAGGTCTTTGCTCAAAAAGGTCCTGAAACATGTCTGAGAAAACAACACTGGGCTGCACCAAACTGGGACCAGGTTACCCCAGGGCATCTAGGAGACGTTTCATGGAGTCTTTTGGTCTGATCCACATTTGTCCACTACCAGGGACCATCAAATCAGAGGGATTGGGTGGTGGTAGCAAAGCTCCTGAGGGCAGAATCTGAGATCCAGGGATTGCCCAGGGCTCAGATGGGAGCAACCTGCCTTGTCCTGGTCCTGTTTTCCATGATGAGTTTGTGGGGGAGACCACACAGGGCCATTGGATCTCTCCCTGGAGGAAAAGCTGGGATGGCACTGCTGAGACTCATCCCACCAAAACCTGTGTGCAGAAAAAACAAGGCCAAGAGGCAGCAGACTGCCCTCCTTTTCTGACATGTCTTTCCTGTGTGGTTCACACTGTACACACACAAACCAGGACACATCTACTCCACCACAGAGCTGCCTTTAGCTTCCTCAGTGGCCAAAATTCCCCTTTTGCTAGAGCCTCCAGAGGAAAGCTACCAGGAGGAGGCTGAATGGGTCTTGGAAGAAGACTGCCAGGTTGGAGGTATGGCACAAAGCTCTGGGATGGGGCTACATTTTTCCTAAGCTTCTCAGATGAACCTTGTGAGAGGGGAGAGATCACCTTACCCTCCCCATCTTTCTCCAACCCCCTTGTCCCCAGACCACAGTGTCCCTTTGCACCGGAGCTGGCTGCTTTGCTGGAGCTGTATGATTTGAGTTTGGAGTTCTCCTTCTGGGATTTCAGTTTAGGTTTGTAATTGCATAATTTTTATTTTCACAAGGGAAGGGCTGATATAGAGGGAAGCTGATGTAATGTTTTTAGACATAACTAATCAAATGTATGTATACAGACTTACAAAAGTGCAAGTTCCTCAGGCAGACACCCCAATTTTCCTGGTAAACCCTCAAATGCAGCACTTGGCAAAGCAGCGCTGAAGCAGCACGAATGTGCCGTTTCCTGTATACCAGCATTGGGGCTTTCCCTCAAACTAGTGAAAAAAGCAACATTTTCCAGATTCCCAAACATGCCATTGGGATTTTTGACACCTGAATGATTTGGTGGTTTGTAATGATCAGTTTTGGGCCTGTTCCATGAGCTGGGACATGCTCAGAGCCCTTAGGTGTACAGCACTGCCATCAATGTGATCAGTTCCAGGTTTTCCAATCCATTTTGTGCTGGTGGGGGCTCTCCTGGACTTGGTGGGAGTGTGACCCCCTCCTTTCAGATGTTTATATTCAGCCCAAGTTCACCCAGCAAACCTCCCTCTGAGCCTGGGAACTGGTCAGAGACCTTTGAAGCTCTACCCAGCTCAGATATACAGGAGGACTTTGCCTTTCAAGAGGAGCAAGGGTGTTGGCCAGATCCAGCCCCTCACAAGGACATCCCCAAAACCCTTCCAACCAGGACGTATGGCTCCCAATGCCCCGTCCCCATGTCCAGTACAGCCCAGGTCTGGTTCTTACTCACCATCTTCCATCAGTGGATGCTTTCCTGTGTGCTCATCTCCTTGCTAAAGACCACCTGAAGCATTCTGGACAAGCCTCTCTGAGGTCACCCTCCCTTGAAACCAGAAGCTCTTTCCTAACGGCTGGTGAGGAGCTGTGTGCAACACCAGGAAGTTGCTGTTGCCTGATGGTGAAACAGCACAGAGGAGGAGAAAGAGGAGGAGGAACAGCTCTTGGTGTACCACTAGTTTGGCTCTGCTGCTGTTTGACACTTGCAGCCTACCAAGTCCTGCTGGCCGTAAGAGTCATATCCAGAGAAGAGCCCCAGTTTTAGGAAGTGACTGCAGGATGCAAGGGGATGGGACCAGGAGGGTGGGCAATGTCCTTGTCCGATGGTAGCCCAACATTCCTCTGCAGGTCAGGTCTCAGAGCTGCACACTTGCAGAGGGTGGAGGTGATTTTTGGAGGTCTCATGGCAAAACCAGCACAGCCCTGCACAGCTGAGCTCTGTGGGAGCACAGGAGAGCTGGGTGAGGGCTACGGCTTCCTGGAGTATCCAAAACTGTGGGACATGTGCTCCACTGAAGAGCCTAATTCCTCTGGGAAGCAAGGGAAAGCTCTGCACGGCAGGGTGCTCTGTTGGGCCATTGCAGTGTCTAACTGTCCTGGTGTCACTGTTTACTGCCTCTGAGGCAGGAATGGTCTGAGAGGTTGAGTCAAGCCCTGGCAGGGGTGCTCTGGCCTGCTGGTTGGTGCTGGTGTCCCTGCTCCAGGGATGGCGTGTCCCTGCAGCCCTTTGGGAAGGGATTCCACCAGCAGTGCCTGTGGTGGCTCCTGCCTGCAGATGGTTTTAAGGATAAGACAGAGTTTGAGGACATGGGGAAGGCTGGGGCGGGCACCTGTTGGCCAAGGGTGGTGGTCTTAGGGGTCCTGTGGAGGGTGGTGGGTGCCCAAGGTGGGCACTGGAGGGCTTGATCCCACCAGCTGGGGATGGGATGGAGACGGGATGCTGGGAGGTCCCACACTGGACCCAGGGGCAGCTGACTCTGGGGCACAGGACAGGCAGACAGCAGTTACAGCCACCTCTCACCTGCCCCACTGCTCCTGCCCCTGCTATGGGGAGGGCATATCCCTGTCTGTGGGGAGAGGGAGGCTCCAGAGCCGTGTTGGGGCACGAGGGGTAGCAGGGAGGCACTGAAGGCCATCTTTGGGGAGGGCAGGGATGGGGGTGTAGGGGCTGTGTGAGGGGACATGGTGAAAGGGAGAATGAGGGGCCGTGTTTGGCGATGGGGTGAAGGGGAGGATGAGGGGCCGTGTTTGGCGATGGGGTGAAGGGGACTACGAGAGGCCCGGCTCGGGGCCGCCGGCGCTTCGGGGCCCCGCTGAGGATGCAGCCAAGCCCCGCCGTGCAGGGCCCAGCCCCGCGGCCCCGCGCAG
>VZRV01010984.1:0-10516 GCA_013398115.1 Falcunculus frontatus | reverse complement strand
GCCCGGGGAGGAGGCGGCGGGAGCGGGGCCGCAGGGGCCGGGTCCGGCCCGCTTGGCCCGGCTGCCGCTGGCACGGGTGAAGGCGCTGGTGAAGGCGGATCCGGACGTCACCCTGGCCAGCCAGGAGGCCGTGTTCGTGCTGGCGCGAGCCACGGTGAGGGACGGCCCCCGGGGGTCCTGGGGGCCGAAACGCTGCGGGATGCGGGGATGCTGCTCGGCCTTTCCCAGGAGGTTTTTCCTTCTCTCCGGGGCGGCGGCTGCTCACGGCTCTCACAGCGAAGGACCCGCGGGGCGGTTGAGGCCGGCCCGAGCTGGGGAAGGGTCTGGAGCCCCAGGAGCGGCTGAGGGAGCTGGAGGGGGGGCTCAGCCTGGAGAAAAGGAAGCTCAGAGGGGAACTCCTGGCTCTACAAATCCCTGAAAGGAGGGTGCAGCCAGGTGGGGGTCGGTCGCTTCTCCCAAGCAACAAGGGACAGGACAAGAGGAAACAGCCTCAGACTGCACCAGGGGAGGTTTAGGATATTGGGAAAATTCCTTCATGGAGAGAGTTGTCAAACTCTAGCACAGGCTGCCCGGGGCAGTCACCATCCCTGGAACTGTTAAAAAAATATGTGGCTGTGGCACTTGGGAACATGGGGTAGTGGTGAACACGGAGGTGGTGCTGGCTTGATTGTTGCACACAATGATCTTAGAGGTATTTCTCCACCGGAAGGATTCCAGGATTCATCTCCTGAACACAGGACACCTTTCCCCCTTCAGAAGTTGCCCTGGGAGCCCCTGGTGTGGAGTGGGTCTCCCAGAGGGTCTGGGTTTCAAGGAACCCACATTCCCAGCTTTCTCCGTCATTGTTTGTCCTGTGCATCACTGTCCAGCCATTTCCTTTAGTATTTTCAGAGGTGTTTACCAGGAAGGGGTAATGTTAGGATGAAGATTCTGATTTAATCTAGAGCGGCAATAGGGGATACATATCATAAAGTCACCCCAGGACATTCCTGAAGTCTTGTAGGACCTTTCTTTTCCCTCAAGATATTCTCTCTCTCATCTCCTATGTGAACTTGTCCTGTTTTGCCTTGCAGGAGCTGTTTGTTGAAACCATAGCCAAAGATGCTTACGTGTATGCCCAGCAAGGAAAAAGGAAAACCCTGCAAAGAAAAGACCTGGGTATGGGAGTGTGTTCTGTGCTGGCCTTAGCAAAGGGTTGCCAGGATGGGGGATTTTTCCACCTGTCTGGAGGTGCTGGAAGCAATTATGGATTTCTTCTCTTTCTTTCCCTGAAGATGGGAGAGAAAAACTTCTGCCAAAGACTACACTAAAAATTTCACACACCATCTCCAAAACAAGTAAATCTCTTTGAAATTGGTCACTGCGCTGTGATGTAATTTCAAATGCTGCTGTTTGAGACAGATGCAAATATGGAGTCAGTTTATCTATGTTGTTCTCAATTTGCTTTTCAGATAATGCCATTGAAGCTATTGATGAATTTGCTTTTTTGGAAGGTGAGTTTCTACTTGATTTCATTGTTTTGTGTAATCACGTGAGAGAAAGAACTGAATCATTTGCAAAGCTCTCTGTTTCCACATCTTCAGTAATTCCTAGTGTGGCTTGCTATGCCCCTCTGAGCACTGGAATGGCTCAGCTGTACCCTGAGGCATGTGCAGTACTTTCTTGGCTAGATTTGGTTTTACTCGTGTGTAATTTGTTTAAACTTTAAAGTTACTGCACTTTCTTTTGCCAGCTTGTAAACAAGTTTTATTTGTTCACAGAACTGCATTTCTGATTCCTGAGACTATAATGTGTTTTTTCATTTTCAGGTACTTTGGACTGAGCTGGACAGAGACAGAGCTCTCTGGAGAAAGAGACTGCAGAGGTGGTGTGAGATGGAAAACAGGATGCTGAGAGTTCAAAAATAATTCCTAGAATTGAGACACTGAAATTAAGACATGGCAACCATGATATTTTGTATAAAGTTGAAGTTGTTTTAAGTTCTTTATTTAAAATGCATATTTTTTCATAACTGTTTTGGATGTCTCTTCTCCTGTGGCTGCAGTGCAGCTCTCTGCTCTGGCCAGGTTACTCTGAGTAGCAGTCCCAGCTTCTCTGGGTACTCTGCAGCACCACAGAGCTGTGAACAGAGAGTGGCTTGGCTCAGATGCCCAGGCACGAGGAATTTTTTTAATGGATATGTGGGTTTTGTTATACATGTTTGTCTCTTAACACAATTAAATTGTTGTTGTTGAGCAGCTGTGCCGATTTCTGCTCTGAGCTGGGGTTCCTGTAGCCTGCTGGTAAATGGTGTGGTTTTGATAGGATGCCTTCTCTAGCATTTTAGTTTTTCTAATTGTTTTCTCAAGGAATCCATCCCAGAGAAACCCAGCTGTCCTCCAGGAACTGGGGATGAGCTCCAGGGGAACTTGGCTTGTTCCAAGGGCTGTGCAGCTTCCATAAGTGTCTGTGATAGTTGCACTTGTAAGTAACTGTAGCAAAAAAAACTCCAACCCAACCACTCTGGACCTCATTTTGAATGCCAGAGGAGTGTCCATACTGCTGTCACTGTTCTCTTGTGTGCTCTCACTCCTGAATCTGGCAAAAACATTTTCCCTGGGAGCTGGATCTCTTCCCTGCCCTGTGCCCCTGGACGGGTTGGTGCAGAGATCTCGAGTTCTGTGATGAGGAGCCGTGTGCGTCCTATGCTCAGAAACTGCTGCCATCGGCCGCGTCTGAGAGTCCCTGACAGCACACGGGCACCAGTGCTGCCTCTGCTGCTTCCAGGACTCTGGTAACTACAGCTTTCCTACTTTAACTAGTGCTTTCTTGCATGGATTTAACAGCAGAACTGTGTGGCTGTGGGAAACACACTGCCATTGCTGCTGTGACACATCCTGCTGTGTTGCCACCGTTGTCCAAGTGCCAGCTCTGACTCCATTTGGTGTGGGTTGTCCCCACATAAAATTATTGAATGGGATGAAGGAGTATGAAGGATGCATGTTTCTTTTAAATGAGGGTATTTGAGAGTGGCTCCCGGTCACCACAAACTTAAATTAGTTTGGAAGTGGTGGTAAGAACAAAGACCCCCAGGGGAGCTTCCCCAGGCTGTCAGCAAATCCAGTGGCTCTCAAGAAACACTTTGAAGTTTGCTGGGAGCCTGATGCAAGCCTCATCGTACTGGGAGCACAGTCCTGATGGTGTGGGAGAGGTGCTCATTGCCCAGGCTGATGAGGTGTTTGTTCAGATCACAGTCTGGGGACATTTGCCCGGATATGCAAACCCATTTGGCTCGGAGCTGTTCACCTTCTCACCTGCCAGGGAGGGCAGCTATAAGTATCAGAGGTACCGGAGACTTTCCTGTGCTTCCCAGGGTGCAGCATGGAGGACCCACGAGCTGTGGTCTTCCTCACAGGGCTCTTGCAGGCTCCCATCTTTGCCAGTAAGTTCCCTTTTTCCTTCTAGTCCTTGGCACCGCTTCGGCCTCTGGTGTGACAGAGCAGAGGAGGTGTGGTGTGGGGCTGTGGTGGGCTCTGCTCATGAGCAATGGTGCTGTAGGGGTTGGTGCGTGCTTTCCTCAGTGAACAGCACGGAGGGGTGTCCGCACTTGGCAAAGAGCGTGGGGTTTGTGTCAGGGGAAGCTGCTGTGCAGGAATCTGGCAGGGGGGTTAGTGCCCATGAGCTCCTTTTTGCTGTGGGATAGGACTCCTCTTACCCAGCTCTGCAGTAAGGTGGAAGTAGAAGAGAGCAGACAAACAGTGAGATAAACAGTGCCAGAGTGTTTTCCTGGAGTGACTAAATAGGGTGTTCAGCCCACCTGGCCAGGGTCAGATGCATCATGTCCATCTATAACAAAATCTCTTCTTTGTGCTGGAGCCATTTAGTTCAGGATAGTGGGTGGCTAGAGCTGTGCTGGGCACTCAGTGCCTCATCCCAGCTCAGGCAGAAAAGGTGGGAAATTGTAACTGGGATAATGCTGGGCTCGGTGGTTTGCGACCGCAGGTGCGGGAGCCATCGGCAGAGAAGAGGAGCAAGGGAATCTGTTTGCAGAGAGGGGCTGCTGCAGGAGGCAGAGCCATTTCCTCCCTGTTGGGCATGGTGAGTTCATAGAATCATGGAATTGTTTGAATTGGAGGGGACCTTAAAGCTCATCTTGTACCACCCCCTGTCACAGGCAGGGACACCTTCCACTAGACCAGGTCGCTCCAAGCCCTGTCCAACCTGGCCTTGAACACTTCCAGGGATGGGACAGCCACAGCTGCTCTGAGTTCCCTTTCACCCTCCAGAAACCAAGATCCTTGATGCTTCCACACTCCCATCCTTTGCATCCCTTGGCTGGTTTTTTTATGTTGAAGTTTTCCAAGTGACTTTTCCCTTGGGGGATTAATGACAGAAATGTGCTGGGGACCCATTGCCCAGATAATCCAACACTTAAACATCTTGTGTAGCACAGGAACTGATGAGTAGTCTGTTCCTTTGCACAAAGGAGCTCAGTTCCCTGGACCTGAGCTGCACCATGGTTGATTCTGTGTTTGAATTCCGTGTTTATTGCTGCATAAGTTCAGCAATAAACTGCAGACTTTTGCTTCCCAGGACTGATGTTGTAAGTGCTATCAGCAGGACAACAAGCTGCCCTGAAAAAGTCAGGAAAACATCTGTGGCATTCAGGAGCAGCCTGTGGGCCCAGTTCCCCTTTGCAGTGGCTGTAACAATACGACAGCTTCACACTCTGAGGTTTCTTAGGATTTTTCAGTGCACAAGAGCAGCACTTGTACAAATTTAGCCTTTAGTGTTTGCCAAATATCAGCTTCTTGTATACAGTAGGAATGATAAAATTATCATATTCAAATTAGGAGCTGTTACAAGCAGTGACAGCATGTCAGCTCCAGAGACAACAACTTTAGAAGAATAAATAATGATGAAAATATAATCACAGAATCACAGAATGTGCTGAGTTGGAAAGGACCCACAAAGATCATCAAGTCCAACTCTCTGCCCTGCACAGAGCCATCCCAAGAGTCATATCATGTGCCCCAGAGCGTTGTCCAAATGCTCCTTGAGCTCTGTCAGGTTTGGGGCTGTTACCATTCCCTGGGGAGCCTGTTCCAGTGCCTGACCACCGTCTGGGGGAAAAACCTTTATCTAATACCCAGCCTCAACCTCCCTGACATGACTTCAGCCCATTCCCTTGGGTCTTGTCACTGTCACCACACAGTGTCTGCCCCTCCTCTTCCCCTCACAAGGAAGGTGTAACTGCAATAAGGTCTCTCCTCAGTCTCCTGCAGGCTGAACAGACCAAGTGCCCTCAGCTGCTCCTCAAAATGACTTCCCCTCAAGCCCTTCACCATCTTCATCCTGCCTTTGAGGGAGTCAACGGCTCCTCCCAGTTTTGTATTGTCTGTGAACATGCTCAGTATCCCTTCCAGTCCTGCATCCAAGACATTTATGAAGATGTTGAAGAGCACAGGGCCAAGGATGGAGCCCTGCAGAACCCCACTAGTGACTAGTGCCAGCCTGATGTCACCCTAGTCACTGTCACCCTTTGTGCCTGACCCATGAGCCAGTTGATCACCCATCCCATAATGTGTTTATCCAGCTGTGGGATGGACAGTTTGTCTGGAAGGATCCTGGGAGAGACTGTATTGAAAGCTTTACTGAAATCCAAAAAGATCACATCAGCTGGCTGTCGTGGGTCAGCCCGATGGGTCACCTTGTCATAAAAGGTATGACAAGCAGGACTTTCAGGAAGCCATGCTGGCTGTGACCAGTGACTCTGTTGTCTTCCAGGTTTTTTTCAACACCTCCCAGAATAATCTCCATAACTTTACCAAGCACTGAAGTGACACTGACAGGCCTGTAGTTTTTGGGATCCTCCTTCTTGCTCTTGAAAATCAGCACGAAGTTCACCAGCTTTCAGTCAGCTGCAACCTCTCTCTGGAGTCCCAAGAGTCCTCAAAAGTCATCGAGAGATATATATAAAATATTTGCCTAAAAATAAAATCACAGCTTGTATGGCAGCAGAGCTGGGAGAACAGGGGTGTCTTCAGCTGATGCAGTGTCCTTTGCTAAGTGCCAGCTGTCTGCGCCCTGCTGTGGGTGAGGAGCATCCACAGGGGTCGCCACTGGAATGGCTGATAAGCTGGAAATTGCTGCCTGGTTTCCTGCTTACTCCTTACCTGAGCAAAGGGACCCTCAGGCAGCCAGCAGCAGCTGTACGCCAAGTGTGAGTTTCAAACATCCCTTCATGTTTCCTGGTCCCTCACAGCTGGCGCTGGGGACACTGAAAATCCATTTTTAAGTCAATGCAAAATTTACATTTTAGCAGCACACACTGGGTCTGTGACTTCAGCAGGTCAAAGCAAACAGATCACAGTTGTGTATGATGCCATGGGCACTTTTCATGCAAGTTTCCTTCCCTATTATCTGATGAAATAAGGACTTACATCAATAAATCTTGGAGTATGGACACTGCTATTAAGGAAAAATAGCTCATTTCAAAAGGATTTCCAGAAGAAACTGCCTTTAGCCAATAACACTGATAATTTGTAAACTCAAAATACAGCAGAACAAGCCAATCCAAACCTGGATGCCATGGTTCTGGGTCTCCCCTGCTCCCACACCCGACCCCAACTTCCCATCCTCTGATGTGGAGCTGATGTGCCAATGCAGGAGATATGAAGAGCTGCGAAATTGGGGTTTGGCTGTGGGGGGACAGGCTTGTTTCCTGCTCAAGCAGCTTCACTGGGCTCCAGGACAGACGGAGCCATCTGCCCTGGACCCGCTGGGCTAAGGCTCACTCATGTGCAGGGTCTGTGCTTCAGCCATGCCTGAGCATCCCCTTTTCCCTTTGCTAATCAGAGCATTCACCTGTTCTCACCTATCCCTCATATGCTCACTAAAAAAAAGCCTGTGGTTTCCTAGTGAAATTTTAATTGCATTCTTTTTTTAGTCTGTGTGCACTGACCAGTCTAATATGAAGTGTTTTTCTCCTGGTCTGCAAACACCAGTTCGATGTGACTGCACTGCTACTGCCAGACTGTCCCTTAGGAATTTCCTCCTCAGACTGAAGGAATCTGTCTCCCAGGCAGACTTCCCAGGGGTGGGCCATGTCTTTTTTGTCAGTGTGTGGTACTCAGCCCTGGTTTGGGCTTGGGCCTCCCTAGCATCACCCAAAACATGAGTGGTAGCCCTTGGTGGATCCGATGTTTCGCAGACATCTCTGGCAGTCCCGTCAGCATGGATGTTGGAAAGTGCCACTCCAGCTGCCCATCCCAGGGGATCAGCTCCCTCCACCTCAGCCTCCCAGGGCTCTCCAGACAGTCCTCCATGCTCGATCTCCTTAGGAGCAGGAAGGTGAGCGCTTGGGGCAGGGGGAGGGTCATGTGCTGGTGACTGGAGCTGTGGTTTTACATGTGTTTTAAAAGACCTGGTTTTGGCTTCTGAGAAAACCCATCACTGAGTCTCGTCCTCCCCTGGCCCGAGCAGTGGCTTGCGCAGGTGAGATAGATGGACACTCTCCAGCAGTGCTGGATACCTCGGGGCAGAGGAAAGGCCAGAGCTCAGCCAAAGAAAGGGCTGTGGCAGTGCCCGCCCGGCTGCCCCGGCAGCATCTGAGCACGGTTCTGGCCGCTCCCAGCCCAGCAGCTCTTTCAGCCACCTCTGCTGTACCTGAGAGCTGCTCTCCCATGTGCAGAGAGCTTGGAGGCCTATTTCTACCTCTTTGAGCAAGAATGGCAGGATGTCATTCCCACATGATGTGCCATGTGTCACTCTTAGGAGGGACTCGAAGGAGCCCATGCATTTGGGGACACAGCTGTGGTGCTCTCAACCCAGGAGAGCTGACATTGCCTAAAGTCCCGTCTCCACCAGGATAAAAGACCCTGTTGAGGGGTGGAAACAAGCTCTGTGGGTGCTGCATGTGTATGTCCTGTGAGGGATCACCTGTAGCTAAGACAAATCCTGTTACCTTTTGTCCCATTGTTATTAGCACCACAGTACTGCTGGTGCAGCATCCTCCAGGCAGGCAGGGAGACAGAGAGGAGTAAAAGCTGAGCCACTTCCAGGTCAGGGGAGGTTTGTGTCAGGAGCTGATGCTGGAGGTTGTTCCCTGTGCTGTGTTTTCACCCGGGCACATCCCCGGCCCTGTCCTGTGCCGCTGCAGGTGAGAGCCCCACATTCCTGCCCCGGGGGGGTCCTGCTGTGAGCCGGCACGGCTGCACCTGGAGCGGCTCCTGCTCCTCGAAGGCCTTCGGGAGGTGGAGGTGGTCAAGGGCTGCCGCTGCAGCACCTGCCCCGAGAAATGTCTTCGGCTCCCGGCCCTGAAAAACCTTCTTTCCAGACTCTCCCTGGGAGGTCACGATCGACATGGGGAAATGCTCTAACCCAATCTATGGTGCAGGTATGAACGAGGGAGAGCTCCACTCTCTCCCTCTGGAACATGGGAATGAGCCCTCTTGTGTGACCAGCACCAATGTCCAAGCTCAGGGCACCCAGTCTGCCAAGCAGAGCCTCTGCCTTTGCGGGTATTGGGATTGTGTTTTGGGGTGGGGTTTCCTGTTGCTGGGCCTTTACAGCACAGGTCTGCAGGCGCAGTGATAATTCTCTGCCCTGTGCATGGGTGAGGGTGGAGATACAACCACCTCGTGTGCAGGGAAATGTCCTCTAGCCAGAGAGCATGGAATCAGAGTCACTCAGACTGAGAGGGGCCTTGGGGGTCTCTGCTCCAACCCTCCCAGTCAAAGCAAGGAAACCAACCTGGTGATAAAAGCTCTGCTGGAAACAGAGCCTGGAAAATGCAATTTCCTTACTGGCAGTCTGAAATGCCCTTTTAGTACCAGTGAACTACACTGATGATTCAAAAATCACTTGGAAATGGAAACTCCAAACTAAATCATTCCAGATGGGTCAAAACCTCGCAGTGGGACAAAGCTGAACTGGTTCATTGTGAACTGCTGAGCTGTCTTGTGAGTTCACTCATAAAATAACCCAAGACACGTCAGTGGAGATTAACTGATTTTTATCAAAATGGAAAGTCGTGTTGAAATTATTTACCACAACTGTTTGACAAATTCCATTGTCCTGGAATTTGCTGATGTAATTTTTTTTGGCATTTCTAAAACCCAACCCGTTCAAACCTCCCGGCAGCTGCTGTGGCAGGGCCGTGGCACCGCCACTAGGGAGGGACAGAGACCGCGGGAGTGCTAAAGCGAGCCTGGAGAGCAGCGCAGGGGCCTAGGAATTCATTCCGCGATGCTGTGAGCTGGAGGGGCTGGGAGTGGGCGGTGGAGCCCCCCGAGGGCTGTGCCTGAGGCCGGGTCCCCTGCGGGGGCAGCAGCAGCTGGTTATCCAGCTGCAAGTGGAAAAGGCAATTAGGCAGCGTGAAGTGCTTTCTTCCAGAGCTGGGAGAATCAGCATTTACTTCCCAGACGTGTTAGTGGAGGGTGCTGGACGATTCTGTTGCCCCGGGGGGGAAACTCATGGAGCGGGGAGGGAGAATCTCAGTCATGGTAATAGCCCAGGGCTGGCGAATGCGGACTCGCTGCCGGCTTTGCCTCTGCCCTAGGCCAGGTCTCTGCACTTTCCTTCGGGATCTTCTCCTGTAAAGTCGGGCTGATACTTTCAGTGACATGGTAAAGACTTGGAAACATCAGAGGAACGGGGGCGGGGTGAGGGGAGCGCGGGGCTGGAGGAGGATGTTAAAATCTCACCCAGAAATACTGACTTCCAGAAATCCGTTGTCATTTTGTGTCCCACTCTTAAGGCATCCCAGAGATACTTGCTTTCAGAAATCACTTTTTCCTCCCCTGAAAATAGCTCCATCCTGGAACAAAGAAATCTCCTCCAGCTGAAGTAGTTGGGAGGGGGCAGGAAACTCTTAAAACTTGTTCAAAGCCAGGAGCCAAACACAAACCCATGAAGGATCCACACCCAAGGGCTGGGGCAGGGCAGGACCAGGTCCTAGACAGAGCCCAAACCCACTTGGCCGTCAGCTCAGCCACCCTTCTCCTCCTCCTCTAGCTCATGCAATAGAGATTTTTAACCCTAATTTACTTGGTGAGGAGAGAAAAGCACAGGAACAACGTTATTTCTTTCTGATGTTCTCATCAGCTCAGACTGAGCCAGGCAGAACAGTGTGTGCCTCTGCCCCTCTGAGTGGATGCAGGTGCAGCTGGAGGACCCTTGTCCCTTCTCTCCAGTTGCTGAGCCCCTGCCTGGGCCATCAGGACCTGCCACGGTGGCATGTCCTGGTGTGGTGGTGACACAGCAGCAGGGATGTGGCTGTTGATGTGCCCACCCAGAGACCCCCCACTCCACTCTCTGCAACCAAACTGGGAATGTCAAATCAAGACAGAACTGCTTTGTGCCCTGGGAATTTTTCATTGAATTGAAGCTGGAATAGGGAAAGAAAAGGCAAAGCAGGACTTTGTTCTGCACCCCCAGAGCTGGGGCCATTGCCCACGTCCCCCTTCCACTCCTCTGGTACCAGCCTTACTTCATCCTACACCCCAGAAATGGGGCCTTCCCTTCCCTTCCCTTC
>VZRV01010983.1:1564-24489 GCA_013398115.1 Falcunculus frontatus | reverse complement strand
GCATTCCTGCTCCTTCCCCACGGATTCCTGGATCCCTTGGGATGGGTTTGCTGTGGGGCAGCTGCAGGATTCCTCCCTGCCCATCCCCACTTTGGGGTGTGAGAGCTGCCCCACAGGGGATGGGAGCGCTCCCTTTGGAATTCCATTGGCACTCTCATGGCTCTTAGTTCCGTCCCTGCCTTCTGGAAATTTGGGATTTCCTTGCCCACTGGGTGTGCTGAGGGATGAATTCCTGCCTGGGACTGTGGCTGCAATTTCCCGTCACATCCCTGTGGATTTCCCTGGGAATGTGGGGGATTTTCCCTCTTTTCTGTCCATCCTGCCGTGTCCATTGCTAAAATTTGATGGATTTTTGGAGTGACCCCAAAACTCTGGGACCAGGAGTGACTCTCACTGTGACCATCACCTTCCTGCCAGTGTGGGGAGGGCAGCTGGGATTTTAGTGTGGGTTTTAACTCCATCCCTGCCTTCTGGAAATTTGGGATTTCCTTGCCCACTGGGTGTGCTGAGGGATGAATTCCTGCCTGGGACTGTGGCTGCCATTTCCCGTCTCATCCCTGTGGATTTCCCTGGGAATGTGGGGGATTTTCCCTCTTTTCTGTCCATCCTGCCGTGTCCATTGCTAAAATTTGATGGATTTTTGGAGTGACCCCAAAACTCTGGGACCAGGAGTGACTCTCACTGTGACCATCACCTTCCTGCCAGTGTGGGGAGGGCAGCTGGGATTTTAGTGTGGGTTTTAACTCCATCCCTGCCTTCTGGAAATTTGGGATTTCCTTGCCCACTGGGTGTGCTGAGGGATGAATTCCTGCCTGGGACTGTGGCTGCCATTTCCCATCTCATCTCTGTGGATTTCCCTGGGAATGTGGGGGATTTTCCCTCTTTTCTGTCCATCCTGCCGTGCTAAAAATGGANGGAGTGACTCTCACTGTGACCATCACCTTCCTGCCAGCGTGGGGAGGGCAGCTGGGATTTTAGTGTGGGTTTTAACTCCATCCCTGCCTTCTGGAAATTTGGGATTTCCTTGCCCACTGGGAGTGCTGAGGGATGAATTCCTGCCTGGGACTGTGGCTGCCATTTCCCATCTCATCTCTGTGGATTTCCCTGGGAATGTGGGGGATTTTCCCTCTTTTCTGTCCATCCTGCCGTGCTAAAAATGGATGGATTTTTGGAGTGACCCCAGAATTTTGGGACCAGGAGTGGAGTGACCCCATTTGATTCTGGCACCAGGAGTGACTCTCACTGTGACCATCTCCTTCCTGCCAGCGTGGGGATGGCAGCTGGGATTTTGGTGGGATCGGTAAGATTCTCATCCTCTGGGATCAAGAATATCCCACTGCTCCGGGCATGAAAATCACTTTTTATGCGTGTAAATCTTCAGGAAAAACAACAACCAAAGGGTTTTGAAATTTATCAAGAAATTTATTGAGAATCCATTGGATTTTTCCCCTAATCCATCTTTTTTACACCCTCTGGAATTATCAGATTTCTCTGGGGTTGGGGCTGGTTTATTCCCTGATAATTCACAGGGTGAGAGTTTTCCCTTCTCCTCCTCCCTGCTCCCGAATTTCCCTTGATTTTCCTCTCCTCTCAGCCCATGGAGCCAGCCCCTTCCCCGTCACTCAGGAATTTATTCCTCCCTCCCTTTGCCAGGATTGATCCCAAACCCCTTCCAAGCCCTGAGATCTGAAGAGGCTGAGCTGCCATTAAGACTTTTTTTTTTTTTAGATTTTATTTTCCTTAATCTCATTCCATATCACAATGGGATTTTCCTTGATTTGATAATTGACATGAACCATTCCCGCAAAGGGCCCAGCTCCGAAATTCAGGTTTTTGTGGTTTTCTTGCTTTGTTTCAGCAAAGATTTGCTGGATTTGTTGGGTTTTTATGCCTTTAAGCAGCACAATTATTGAACAAATTGAAGAGGGTCTGAGCTGTTTGGTGAGAGGAGGAGGTTTAAAAATGTTCCTTCAGCACCTTAAAATAAAAATACCCAGAGCAGAATTGTGTCCTGCTTCCAGCTGGGTTCTCACTTCTCCTGATCGATAAAGTGGAAGTTTCTGCTTAATTATTGATAATTAAACAAGCAACAAAAATGAAAGAGAAAGGATCTAAAAAATCTCCTTCAAGGCTGGGTTGGACGGGGCTTGGAGCAGCCTGGGAGAGAGGAAGGGGTGGACCAAGATGGATTTTTTAAGGCCCTTTCCACCACAAAGCAGCCTGAGAAATTGGAATTTTAGAGCCCATCCCCTGCTTCAATCCTGCCCAGCGAGTTCTGCGCTCCTGGGGGTGGCACCTGAGTGATTCTGCAGCCCTGGAATTACTCAGCAGATAAATCAATTAACCCCGGGTTCCCAGAAACGCTCTGGCAGCAGCAGCTGCAGGGATGGGTAATGTCCCAAGGGCAAAAACAAAGGCCCCTTTAGGTCTGGTCTGGTCTCTTTTGGTCTCTTCTGGTTCCTTTAGGGCTGTTCTGGTCCCTTTAGGGCTGTTCTGGTCCCTTTTGGTCTCTTCAGGTCCCTTTTGGTTTGGTCAGATCCTTTTTGTTCTGGTCTGGTCCCTTTAGGTCTGTTCTGGTCCCTTTAGGGCTGTTCTGGTCCCTTTAGGGCTGTCTGGTCCCTTTAGGTCTGTTCTGGTCCCTTTAGGTCTGTTCTGGTCCCTTTAGGTCTGTGCTGGTCCCTTTAGGGCTGTTCTGGTCCCTTTAGGGCTGTTCTGGTCCCTTTAGGGCTGTCTGGTCCCTTTAGGGCTGTTCTGATCTCTTTAGGTCTGCTCAGGTCCCTTTTGGTCTCTTCCGGTCCTTTTTGGTCTATTCAGGTCCCCTTTGGTTTGGTCAGGTCCTTTTCATTCTGGTCTGGTCCCTTTTGGTCGGCTCAGGTCCTTTTTGGTCTGGTGAGATCTCCTTTGGTGCCCTCTGGTCCCTTTTTGTCTGTCCTGGTCCCTTTTCATCTCTTCTTGCCCCTTTTTGGTCTGTTCAGATCCTTTTTGATCTCTTCAGGTCCCTTTTGGTTTGGTCAGGTCCTTTTTGGCCCGTTCAGGTCCTTTTTGATCTCTTCAGGTCCCTTTTGGTCTGTTCAGGTCCTTTTTGGTCTGTTCAGGTCCTTTTTGGTTTGGTGAGATCTCCTTTGGTGTCTTCTGCCCCCTTTTCATCTCTTCTTGCCCCTTTTTGGTCCCTTCTGGTCCCTTTTGGTCTGCTCAGGCCCCTTTAGGTCTGTTCAAATCCCTTTTGCTCTCTTCTGGTCCCTTTTTGGTCCATTCAGATCCTTTTTGGTCTGCTCAGATCCCTTTTGGTTGGCTCAGGTCCTTTTTGGTCTGGTGAGATCTCATTTGGTGTCCTCTGGTCCCTTTTTTTCTGTCCTGGTCCCTTTTCATCTCTTCTTGCCCCTTTTTGGTCTGTTCAGATCCTTTTTGATCTCTTCAGGTCCCTTTTGGTTTGGTCAGGTCCTTTTTGGCCCGTTCAGGTCCTTTTTGATCTCTTCAGGTCCCTTTTGGTCTGTTCAGGTCCTTTTTGGTCTGTTCAGGTCCTTTTTGGTTTGGTGAGATCTCCTTTGGTGTCTTCTGCCCCCTTTTCATCTCTTCTTGCCCCTTTTTGGTCCCTTCTGGTCCCTTTTGGTCTGCTCAGGCCCCTTTAGGTCTGTTCAGATCCCTTTTGCTCTCTTCTGGTCCCTTTTCGGTCCATTCAGATCCTTTTTGGTCTGCTCAGATCCCTTTTGGTTGGCTCAGGTCCTTTTTGGTCTGGTGAGATCTCCTTTGGTGTCTTCTGGCCCCTTTTCATCTCTTCTTGTCCCTTTTTGGTCTGGTCAAGTTCCTTTTGGTCTGTTCTGGTCCCTTTTTGGTCTGGTCAAGTCCCTTTTGGTCTGTTCTGGTCCCTTTTTGGTCTGGTCAGGTCCCTTTTGGTCTCTTCAGATCCCTTTTGCTCTGTTCTGGTCCCTTTTTTTCTGGTCTGGTCCCTTTTTGGTCTGGTCTGGTCCCTTTTTGGTCTCTTCAGGTTCCTTTTGGTCTCCTCTGGTCCCTTTTGGTCTCTTCTGGACCCTTTTGATCTCTTCTTATTTACGTCCCAAAAATGGTGAAAGAAAACAGCAAATAGGGCAGGGATGCCCAGGAAAAACGAAAACTCTGCTGGAAATTCCTCAGAGGAGCTCCAGATGAATAAATAAACTGATAAATGTATTCAATTAATGAGGTTTTCAATGCTTAAAACTCTTGTGGGAGGTCAGGGACTGGAGCTGTGTCCGTTTCAAGGTGCCAGGTGCTCCTCCAAAGATGAGGCAGTGGAATTTGGGGTCATTCTGGAGGTTTTTGGGATAGTGGTTGCAGGAAGGAAGAATCCAAGTGAGAGTCTTTCCCATGGAAAACGTGTGAGGAATTCCTTCCTTCCTGTTCTGGGGTGATGGTGCTGGGGAAGGATTTTCAGCTGATGCTGTGCAGGGTGAAAGAGTTAACGAGTGATCAAAATATCTGGGAATCCTGGAATGCTTTGGGATGGGAGGGACCTGAAATCCCATCCCTGCCATGGCAGGGACACCTCCCACTGTCCCAGGCTGCTCCAGCCTGGCCTTGGGCACTGCCAGGGATCCAGGGGCAGCCACAGCTGCTCTGGGAATTCCATCCCAGCCCCTCCCCACCCTCCCAGGGAACAATTCCTTCCCAAGATCCCATCCAGCCCTGCCCTCTGGCACTGGGAAGCCATTCCCTGGGTCCTGTCCCTCCGTGCCTTGTCCCCAGTCCCTCTCCAGCTCTCCTGGAGCCCCTTGAGGCCCTGCAAGGGGCTCAGAGCTCTCCCTGGAGCCTTCTCCTCTCCAGCTGAGCACCCCCAGCTCTCCCAGCCTGGCTCCAGAGGGGCTCCTTCCCTCCCTTTTTCCCTCCCCTTTTCCCTCCCCTTTTCCCTCCCTTTCCTCTGCTCCAGGTTCCTCCAGCAGATCCCACTCGCAACCCCGGCCATAAAAGCGTTAATGGCACAGGAGGAAGATTTTTTCCCTCCCTCTCCCCATGGAAGTTTGGGAAGCATGTGCCTCGATTTCCATATAAAGTGCCCATTGATGGGAATGCCGGGAATAAAAGGAGCTTTTCTTTTTCCCTGGCACTGAGGCTTTGTCCCGGGATTTTGGTGAATGCGTTTGTGTGTGAGCGTGGAGGGGGTGTAGGAACGGCCACAGGCAGCAGAAACTTATGGAGAATCCATCGGATTCTCCCCTAATCCATCTTTTTTACACCCTCTGGAATGATGAAGTTTCTCTGGATTTTCTGATAGGATGCAGAGATAGGAGGGAGAGGAAATTCCTCCCCCTGCCCCATGCAAATCACCCCACACCCTCTCCCAGCACCCCTGAAAGCCGCTTTGTTCCCGAGTTTTCTCGGGAATGTCGATAATTCCAGTGGTTTGTCCTTCCTTTAAGTGAGGGAATGGCAGAAATTGTGCTGATCACCTTGGTGGTGTCCAAGAGGGGCACAGAATATGGGGAATCGAAACTTCTGTGGGAAAGGAGCAGAGATCCAGGGAGGGGATTTTGTGCAGCTCCAGGATGAGGGAATTTTGCGTGATTCCAAAGTGAGGGAATTTTGTGTAATTCCATGTGCAGGTGAACACAGGTGAGATTCTCCACCCTGGTTCTGCAGCAAAGAGCTGCTTCTTAATTAAAAAAATTATGACTATCTGGATAAAATATCAGCTTCTGTGAGGAAAGAGCAGAAATCCAGGATGAGGGAATTTTGTGTAATTCCAGGGACAGGTGAGATGCTTCCCCCAGCTCTGAAATAAAGAGCGATTTCTTATTAAAAAAATATAAATATTTGTGTAAAATAGAAACTTTTCTAATTAAGGAGCGGAGATCCAGGATGAGGGAATTTTGTGTAACTCCAAGGTGAGGGAATTTTGTGTAATTCCAAGGTGAGGGAATTTTGTGTAATTCCAAGGACAGGTGAGCACAGGTGAGATGCTCCCCCCAACTCTGCAGCAAAGGGAGATTTCTTATTAAAAAAATTATAAATATCTGGATAAACTTCAGGGAGGAAGGAGCAGAGATCCAGGATGATGGGAAGGCAATGCATGGAAAGCATTTTTTTGAGAAAAAAAGAGGTTATTTCAGGGAAAAAACCACAACTTCCCAGTCCTTGGATTTGCCCCTGCCTGTCCCACTCCACCCTCTCACTCCCGGGTGCTCCAGCCTCAGCTGCTCCTTCTTTTCCACAGGATTTTTGCCTGGAAAATTCCTGGTGATCCCTCTGGCTCCCCAGGAGCCACAGATGGGAAACTCTGGGATTTAATGGAAGCTTTGCAGCCAAAGGGGATGAATTTGGAATATTCTTTTAGCAGGAACGACGCCTTTGGCTGGGGAATGCTGTGGTATTTCTGGCCACGGCAGCAAACTCGGGTCACAGTTGTGCAGCCCAGCAGCGATAATTTGCTTTATTTCGAGGTAGGGTTGAGAAATGTGTTCAATCCTAAATCCCTGCCTCATCCCCTCGTTCCCATGAACCCGCTGAGCGCTTCCTGAGATTTTAAAAGCGTTCCTGGATGGAAAAAACCCAGCAGCGTTTGCAGTTCCCTGCTCTCCTCGGGGCTTTGGGTGTGGCAGGTTAAAAGCGTGGAATTAATAAGGATGGGGGACAAAATGGAATTAATGAATGAATGAATGAATATTTTAAAATTAAAATGAAAATTTATAATTTATTATCAATGTTGAAAAAAGCCTCCAGTGTCACCAAATCCTGCTGCAAATCCCGGTTCCAATCCTGGGAATTGTGACCAGGTGTTTGTGCATTTGGCTTTACCAAAATGCAGATTTTCAACCCATCGTGGCAGCCACGGGGAGTTCTGTCCCCTCAAAGTCGCTCACAGGCCCCAAAATGGGTTTAAAATCTGTATTTTGGGGCCTTTGAGGGGACTTTGAGGGGACAGAACTCCATGATGTCCCAAACACTCTTTCGTCTGGCTGAATTTTGGGGAAAAAAAAGCAAATTTGAGGCCAAAATATTTCCCTGCTCCTCGCAGCAGCTGCTCGGGGGTTTGTGGGTTATCACAAAAGGGGCAGAATTTGGCTTCATTCACCAAAATAATTGTGGCTTTTAAAAACTTGGTGATGCTGGAGAGTTCCTTTTATTCCCAGATAATTTTTAGGATGTCCTGGCAGGTTTGGCCGGGCTGGTGGTGCCGTCACACCCTGAAATAATCCAGGAAAGGTAAAATTAAACCAGACCGGGTCACGCAACAGGGCCCGGCCCAGATATTGAGTGAGGCCTCTAATAACCCACCCGGGATAGCCACAGAACGTGCCTGGTTTATTTTCCCGGGAAAAGGGGATATTTTGGAAGGGGTTTGAGGCTCGGTAATTGTGGGTTGAGTGGCCGTAAACAGCCTGGCCCTAATTGAGGCTGTGGGGTCGGGGTTTAATTGCTGTTTTCTGGCTCGGAATAGAAACCTCGGCAGCTCCCGAGGGAAAAATTCCCATTCCAAGGAGGTCTGCAGGAGGATCCGCACCCTTTCCTCCCCTCCCGGGATGTGCAGGGCCAGGGGAGCAGCCCCAGCACCTCTCTGCTCATCCGGAGGGATGGGAATTAATTAATCAAAGTCCCAAATGATTCTGCTCCTGCTGGAGCATGGGGCTGGAATGTGAAGGTCAGGGAACGTTGTCCATCCCGAGCCTCTCCTCCATCGCACTCGGTGCCTCCTCAGGGCACAATTCCCATGATCCTGGGGTGGTTTGGGGTTGGAAGGGACCTTAAAGCCCATCTCTGAAGTGTCCCCTGCCCCTGCCATGGTCGGGTTCCATTTCCACCAGGAAATGTTTCCATCTCCACATTCCCTCCAGGCCAGGTCGCTCCCAGCCCCGTCCAACCCCCGGTTCCCACGGCGTTCCAGGAGTTTCTGGAATACGGCTGGAATTGCGCCACGGAATTCCAATGAAATTTCCTATTTCCCTATGGAGAGGAGAGTCCGAGCAGGAATTTGAAGGGAATTTCAGCCTGCTGGTGATGCTGGGTTTTGTCGTTGGGTCGCGCTCCTGGAGGCTCCCGATGTCGGCTCGATGTCTTTGGAAGGGCAGCGCCGTTTATTCCCGATCCGGGAATTAAAATCCCACCAAAAGGGGCAGCAGGATCTGTCCTGCGCCCCCTCCTCGAGTGCCGGGCTCTAACGACCCCTTCCCCATCTCCTGGCACCTTCAGAGCCAGGATCCTTTATTTGGCTCCCCCAATGGTTGATTTTAGTGGGAATTCGGGATTCCAGTGCTCACTCGGCGCCGCCTTAAGCCGTGAGGAAATCCAAATGCAGAATCCGTGGGATGAGGAATTCCTGGAGCCGCCGCGGAGCGCAGAGAGCAACAACCCTCCCCTCCCAACCCTGCACCCCACACGTACTCCCAGTGCTCCCAGTGCTCCCAGTGCCTCCCAGTGCTCCCAGTGCTCCCAGTGCCTCCCAATGCCTCTCAGTGCTCCCAGTGCTCTCAGTGCCTCCCACCCATGTTCCCAGTGCTCCCAGTGCTCCCAGTGCCTCCCAGTGCCTCCCAGTNTGCCTCCCAGTGCTCTCAGTGCCTCCCACCCATGCTCCCAGTGCTCCCAGTGCTCCCAGTGCCTCCCAGTGCTCTCAGTGCCTCCCACCCATGCTCCCAGTGCTCCCAGTGCTCCCAGTGCCTCCCAGTGCTCTCAGTGCCTCCCACCCATGCTCCCAGTGCTCCCAGTGCTCCCAGTGCCTCCCAGTGCTCTCAGTGCCTCCCACCCATGCTCCCAGTGCTCCCAGTGCTCCCAGTGCCTCCCAGTGCTCTCAGTGCCTCCCACCCATGCTCCCAGTGCTCCCAGTGCTCCCAGTGCCTCCCAGTGCTCTCAGTGCCTCCCACCCATGCTCCCAGTGCTCCCAGTGCCTCCCACCCACGCTCCCAGTGCCTCCCAGTGCCTCCCAATGCCTCCCAGTGCTCCCAGTGCTCTCAGTACCTCCCACCCATGCTCCCAGTGCCTCCCAGTGCTCCTGGTGCCTCCCACCCATGCTCCCAGTGCTCCCAGTGCCTCCCAGTGCCTCCCACCCACACTCCCAGTGCTCCCAGTGCCTCCCAGTCTGGCTGCTCATACATTTTTTGTATGTTTTTTCCATAGGAAAATGTTGGATAAGCAGATTAGGGATGGTTTTTAGTTATCAGGACAGACATTAGGAGAGCAAAGGAGGCAATTCCAATAATCCCAAGGTTTTCTCCTCTGCTCCAGGTACCTAAAGTGCAAATGTGGCCAGGTTGGATGCTCTTCCAGGTGGGAAAAAAGACATTTTTGTACATTTTTTCCCAGGAAAATGCAAAATAAGTGGATTAGAGAAGGTTTTTAGTAATCAGGACAGACATTAGGAGATCATAGTAGGGAATTCCCAAGTCCCAAGGTTTTCTCCTCTGCTCCAGGTACCTGAAGTGCAAATGTGGCCACGCTGGATGCTCTTCCAGGTGGGAAAAGTACATTTTTTCCTAGGAAAATGTCAGAGAAGTGGCTTCGAGATGATTTTAGTTACCAGGAGAGACTTCAGTAGAGCAGAAGAGGCAATTCCAATAATCCCAAGGTTTTCTCCTCTGCTCCTGGAACTCCTACAAAACCACAAGAAAGGGAAAGCAGGAGGAAAACAGGGATTGGGGCAGCCTGGATTTGGGAACGAGGAGCCTGAACATGCATCCTCTGCCTCCCTGAGAAAGCCTTTCCAAAGAAAAATTTGCTGGAAAATGAGGGATGCCCTGGAGAGGGGAATTCTGCAGGGTTTAACACCCTGCCCTGCTTAGAGTTTGGAAATTTTCACCTTTTGGGGTTTGTGTTTTTTTTCACTTGGAAAAGGAATTAATTTTCCCTCATTTCATGGTCTAAAGGTCGGGCACCTGCCCAGGCCTCCTGGAAAATCAGGAGCTGCTGGAGGGTGACCCAGCCCATCTGTCCCATTTCCCAGCAGGAAAGGCTCCCTCTCCTTTCCTCCACCAGGGAACGGGGACGACTTTGGGGCTGAGATATTTGGGGTCAATCAAATCCACCCCAAAGAGAAAGCAGCAAACCCCACCTGCTGCCCTCCAAACCCCTGCAACGAATGGAATCCCACATTCAAGTGAGAAGAGAAGTGTTCATCCAGTTAAACCGGGACTAAACTGGGGTTTTAGGGACGTGAGCCTCGCTGGTTTTTCCTTTAAAGGTTTTGTTTTAGGAACTCCTGAGTGCTCAGGGTGCAGAACACCCTCACAGGCACTTCTTAAAAGATTTTACTGATTCATTTCTCGTTAAACCTCCACGTTCTGGGGATTTTGCTGATGCAATGGCAACTGCAGGGAGACAATTCCAGCTGATCCCACATCGTCCAGAACGTCCTGAGCTAGAGGGGATCCACCAGGAGCATCCAGCCCAACTCCAGGACACCCCAAATCCCACCCTGGGCATCCCTGGCAGTGCTGCCCAAACGCTCCTGGAGCTCTGGCAGCCTCGGGCCGTGCCCATTCCCTGGGGAGCCTGGGCAGTGCCCAGCACCCTCTGGGGAAAGAACCTTTCCCAAACTCCAGCCTGAGCCTGCCCTGGCATTCCATGTCCATTTATCACATTTCGTTCCATTTGTACAGGGAAAAGGGAAAGGAATAAAAAGGAAAAGGAAAACCCGGGGCTGGGCCAGAGCTCGTGTTCCACAGGGAGAGCGCATCCAGGCGTCAGAATTCCCAGGAAATCACAAGGACCCATCAGGAAAACCCTCCTGGCTTTTCCCTCCTGGCTTTTCCCTCCTGTTTTTTCCCTCCCAGACACAGGCAGGGATTTCAGCCTCCCAAGTTTCATTCCTTTCCATTTATCTCATTGCTGTGGGAAGCTGGGAGATGTGAACTGTGGATTGTTCAATTCCTGGATCAGCTGTGACCACAAATTTTGCCTTCCTGTCGATATTTGCAGGTTCCCTGGCACAGAATTCTCTCTTTTTTTAATCTAAGAGGAGCTTAAATTGGCTTTTTTAGGTCCAGTTAATTGAGCTCATCTGTAATCACAGGAGGGGAATGGATCAGACTCCAAAATTCCTCCTCCACCAGGATCTCTGCTGCTCTCTCCCTGTGTTCCCAACACACACACGCTGCTGATCCACAGATGAAAATATTCGTTGTTCAGTCCGGGGTTATTCTCGGGAGTCGTTGCCTTTCATCCCTCTGGGTGGTCCCGAAATTCCTTCTCGTCCTCAGGAACTTCCCAGAGCTCCTTCTCCAGGTGCACCACGGGAAATGGAGAGAGCTGTGCGGGGTTCAAGTGCTCAAATCCCACTTCTGGGAGCATTCCTGGGAATTCCTGAAGGGAATTTCCCTGGATCCCTGTGGAAGAGGAGCTCTTCCTCAAAGGGAAGGGGTTCAAGCACTCAAATCCCACTTTTGGGAGCATTCCTGGGAATTCCTGAAGGACAGGGCTGAGTTTCCCTGGATGCCTCTGGAAGAGGAGCCCTTCTTCCCTCAAAGGGAAGGGGTTCAAGCGCTGAATTCCCACTTTTGGGGGCATTCCTGGGTGTTCCTGAAGGGAATTTCCCTGGATCCCAGTGGAAGAGGAGCTCTTCCTCAAAGAGAAGGGGTTCTGGGCAGGTCCTTCAAGCACCGGTGGCCGGATTTGTCGGGAATCCAGCAAGTTCCAGGGTGGAAATACCTCAGGGAAGGTGTTCAAGGAATGCACGGAATGCTGGAATTTGTGGGATTGCTCCGGGCTCTCTGCAGCCTCAGCCTCATGTCCCAAGGGATGGGGTGGGCAGGGATGAACCCCCTGTCCCCGGGGTTTTGTGTCCTGGAGATCCCAACCTCCCTCCTTGTGTCAAGTCCATCTCTTCCCACTGGTTTTTAGCTGGAAAACCTCTGCCTTGCTGGGAATGTGTTCCTGGGAGAGCTCTCCTGCCTGGAATCTCTGATCTTTGTTAATTAACCCTGCAAACACTGTCAGGAATTAATTGGTTTGACTCTCCCAGTCCATCCCAGAGACTCCTCTGTGCTCCCAATTTTCCTCCTATCCCTGTTCCCATCCCAGAGGCTCCTCTGTGCTCCCAGTTTTCCTCCTATCCCTGTTCCCATCCCAGAGGCTCCTCTGTGCTCCCAGTTTTCCTCCTATCCCTGTTCCCACCCCAAGCACTGGCTGGGGTGGGACTGACGTGAGCAGTTTTCCTTCAGAAGAAAATTCCTTTTTTTCCTCAGAGAGGGATTTTTAGCAGCCCCTCTGGCTGGAGCCTCCCTCTCCTGCTTTTCCTGCGCTCCTCCCAAGGCACCGGGAGGGCTGGGAGGAGTTTTTTGGGATGCTGGAGCACAGATGGCCTCGGAGCCGCTCTCCCCAGGCCTGGTGGCTGCTGCTGCTGCCCATCTGCTGCCCTTTGTCCTTCCCGAAACAGCAATTCCTGAGGGATGCCAGGATCCGGCCCTTCCAGCCTGGATTTGGGATTCTGGACTGAATTCTCCAAACCCACTGTCCCTCCTGGAGGTGTTCCCAAGGCCCCACAGCCCCTCAATGTGCTGCTGCTCACGGGCTCCCCTTCGTCCTTCCCGAAGCAGCAATTCCTGAGGGATGCCAGGAACCAGCCCATCCCAGCACTTCCAGCCTGGATTTGGGATTCTGGACCAAATGATCCAATCCCAGCCTGGGATTTGTCCCTCCTGGAGCTGTTCCCAAGGCCCCACAGGCCTGGTGGCTGCTGCTCACGGGCTCCTCTGTGTCCTTCCCAAAGCAGCAGTTCCTGAGGGATGCCAGGACTGGGAACAGGTGAGAAGGGGATGGACGAGGGAAATCCGACTTGAGAGAATTCTCATTTAAAACCTTGATGGGAAGCAAAAAAACAAAAACCAAAAAAAACCCCCAAACAAACCAAAAATGAAAAAGAAAATTCAAAAGGCATTAAAGATTCCACAATAATTCCAAATGCAGGGCCTCTCCCCCCTAAATTTTGTAGGGAAAAAGACTTTAATGAATATCCCAGTTGGAAGCTCATTTTCCAGCACAGGAAAATCTGCATTTTCCATCCAGCATCACCCTAAAAGGGCTGAAGGCACCAACCCCAGCAGGGAAAAGGACCCTGCAGCCCTTCCCAGAGACTCATCCCGAGGTTTAGGAGCAGGAGGGGATTTTATTTGGGATTTTCTCCCTTTTTTTTAAAGCGGCAGCCCAAGAGGCGTCTCCATTTCATCCCGAACCTTGTCTGTTTGTTTGGAAAATTTTGGGATGGCTTAGAGCCCATGTTTGCTTTGGATCCTGGAGGATTTGGGATCGATTTATTTCCGGTGACACCCCTGGAGCTTCCTCTTCTCTTTTATTTTCCATCCCCAGCTCTGCTGAGCTGAGAAGTTCAAAAGAACCGAAATCACTGAGAAATAAATAATTCTGGTTTGATGCATCCCTGGATTTATTTTGGCTCCTGCCAAGGCAGGAATGTGGGGGGAGAAATCGGATTCGATTCCGAGTGCAGTTGGATTAAACCAGGAGGTTTTTGGGACGTTGGACTTGTGATTTTAGGGTCGTTTTCCAGGGATTTGGAAGTTTCTTCCAGTCTCCATCCTCCTTCCATACGGATTTTCCACAGGGACATGGAATGAGCCTGGAATAATTCATTCATTGGGGTCCTGTTGGGGGGACCCAGACGTGGCAGAATTTTGGGAAAAATTGGGATGCTTGGACAAGGGAATTTTTTATCAGAGATTTTTCTCAAGGGCTCCAAGTCTTGAAACTTTGAATTAGGAATGTCCTGGAGCATCTTGGAATAGCAGTCAGCTCCTTTTAAATGGAAAACCCTTCAAAAAGTCCATTTTTGGGTCATTTTTTGGGGTTGCTCTCACAATTCCTCACTCTATGGATGCAAACAGCTACTTTTGAATGTGAAAACCATTTGAAAAGTCCATTTTGGGGTCATTTTTCAGGGCTGCTCTCAGGATTCCTCACTCCCTGTCTAACCCAGGTGCTGCTGGTGTTATTTATCCGTGAGGAATTGGGGCTGTCCTGGAGGATCTTGGAATATCTGGAAGGAATCGCCTCCTTTTAATTTGAAAACCCTTGGAAAAGTCCATTTTTTGCTCCTTTTTTTTTCAGTTTTCACGAGTCCTCCCTCCCTGTCTAACCCGGGTGCTGCCGCTGTTTTTTATTCCCTTTATTCCATCAGGAATCTCTTCCCTGGAGCCTCAGGCAGGGCTCCAGCTCAGGGCATTTGGAGGCTCAGGTTTTCCTGTGCCCGTCTCACGCTCCCGGCGTGGCCCTGGCATCCATCTGGCAGCCCCAGCTGCTCCGTGGAGCTGAGATCCATGCGGGGAGGGGAGAAAAGATCCCTCTGGACACAGATCCACTTGGAAAATCGCCTCCTCTCCTGTCCTTAGGGGAAGAATTGAAATTTTTACTCTTTATTTTCCTATTTGTTGCCACTCTGCTGTTGCTTTTCTGGGAGTAAAACCAGGGATAAAATGAAAGGGGACAGCTGGAGGTTGGAGAATTTCCATGCAGATTAATGAATCCCTGTTTTTTCTCCTGGAGGTGCTGGGTTTCTTTGGGAGCAGCCCTGGGAGGAGCTGCTCCTTCCCAGCTCCAGGAGTTCTGCTGCCGGAGGGATTTTCCTCTCTGACCTCAGCAGCTCCTGGAGGGTTGATGGGGACATCCCCAGCTCTGGATTTTGCTTCTTTCCCTACAAATTCCCTCTGATCCTGGTCTCTCCCTCCACTCCAGCAGGCTCTGGACACTCCCTGTTCTCCCTGGCAAGAAATACTTGATTTTTGCTGTTTTAAACCAGTTTCCTCCAGGTTTTCTGGTGAGATTTCCTGCCTGACAGCTCCGTGTGGGAATGAGCTGCCCGTCCTGGGGCACTGCTGTGGCTCTGTGGAGAACTTTCCCTGAAATCCCTCTGCCTAAATTTTGTGTTTCATGGGGGAATTTGGTGTTTTCTCCCCGAGTTTCGCCCTAAACCCCTCCCACGCCCCACTTTAGGTAATGAGGGCCTATTTTGGATCCCATCCTAATTCCTTGATTGGAATTAGCTCTTATCTGCTTGGCACTAATCAGGGAATGGATCCAGGGGGGTTTGGAATTGCTGGGGCAGGTTGGATGGGAGAAGAGCCCTGGCTGAGAGATCCCAGCCCCCCGAAAGAATTCCCACAAATTTTCCAGGGCTGGAATGATCCCAGCAGGGCTCTGAGCCCTGCAGAGCTTTGGGCTTGTCCCAAATTCTAAAGGCAAGGCCCCGAATCCTTTGGGAACAGGAATGAAAGGGTTTAATAATGAAATATTTTGATATTTGGTGTGGGTGTGGGTGTCAGGGGCTGGACCTGGCCATAGCTTAATTAACCTTTTCCCAATTAACCCCTTCCCAATTAACCCTTTTCCAATGCTGTTGGAAAGGCATTTTTGATGATTGAAGGGTTTATTTCTTATTTAGGGTTTTATTTCTTGTACTTCACCTGTGCTTCGTGGTGCATCTTTTAATCCAGAGTTCAGCGAAATAATTCAGATTTTTTCATGGAGTTTCTCCTACTGGAACAACACTCAGGGAATATTTCTGCTGCCTTCTTTTCCTTATGGAATCATGGAATGGTTTGGGTTGGGAGAGACCTAAAAATCTTTATGATCTCATTATGATCTCATTATTATCTCATTATTATCTCTTTATTATCTCTTTATTATCTCTTTATTATCATCGCACCCCTTCCCATGGGCAGGGACATCTTCCACCATCCCAGGGCGCTCCAAACTCCCTCCAACCTGGCCTTGGACACTTCCAGGGATGGGATATTCCATATTCCATATTTTTTATTTATTTTAAGGCACTCCCTGCACGAGTTTTTGAAGAGTTTTGGACCCTCTCTAAAGAACTTGTCCCTTGGACATCAGTTTGCTTTTCCTCCACAATCCCTGATCCCTCCTTTCTCCCTGCTCCACACATTGAAATCTTTCAAAACCAGGACAAAACTCCCCCAAAAAGCTAAACCCAAGCCTAAACGGATGCTTAAAATTCCAGGGATTTCTTCTGGGCTGCACATCCCCTGAGCTCCTCTAAACCAGTGCTATTTTCCCACTTTTAATGAACATTAATCACATTTTTATGCTGTTTTCCTGTTCCCAGCTGGTGAATTTTGGGGTGAGGGATTTGTTTTTTCCCCAGCCTTGTGGGAATTGTGCTCTACCTGTTCTGACTTTTAAATCTGGCTTTGCCTGTGTTGATCCCATTACGTTTTATTTATAGCCCAGAGTGTTTCCTTGGAGCTCAGACGGTGTCTGGAGACAGGGATTGTTTCGGGAACAGCTCTCCCCTATTCCCCCATCCTTATTTCCCCTCTCCCTGTTATCCTGCTGCACAGGAAAATCAGGATTTGTGCCTTTTTGGGGAGGTTTTGTGGCTTGGTTTGGGTGCAGAATGGCAGAATTGGGCTCTGAGAGGTTTTCACTGTTACAAAAATCTGCTCAAGGGAGATTAAAACTCTGTTCTCCCTAAAAATCCCGGTGGTTTTGTCCTCTAAAAAGCAGGATTTGTGCCTTTTTGGGGAGGTTTTGTGGCTTGGTTTGGGTGCAGAATGGCAGAATTGGGCTCTGAGAGTTTTTCACTGTTACAAAAATCTGCTCAAGGGAGATTAAAACTCTATTCTCCCTTCAAATCCTGGTGGTTTTGTCCTCTAAAAATCAGGATTTGTGCCTTTTTGGGGTAGGTTTTGTGGTTTGCTTTTGGGCGCACAGTGGTAGAATTTGCCACAGAGAATTTTTCGCTGGTACAAAAGTGTGGCCAAGAAAGGTTGAAACTTTTCTCCCTTCAAATCCTGGTGGTTTTGTCCTCTAAAAGTCAGAGTTCGTGTCTTTATTCTCAGAAGGTTTTGTGGTTTGGTTTGGGTGCAGAATGGCAGAATTGGGGTCAGAGAGTTACAAAACTCTGGTCAGGAGAGATTGAAACTCTTCTCTCTCTTCAGATCCTGGTGGTTTTTGGCTTCTGAAAATCAGGATTTGGGCCTTTTTTGAGCTGGTTTTGTGGCTTGGTTTGGGTGCAAAATGGCAGAATTGGGGTCAGAGAGTTACAAAAATCTGCTCAAGAAACGTTGAAACTCTTCTTCCCTTCAAATCTTGGGGCTTTTTGGCTCCTGAAAATCAGGATTTGGGCCTTTTTTGGGCAGGTTTTGTGCCTTGGTTTGGGTGCAGAAAGGCAGAATCACCTCCCTCAATCTGCTTTGGATTCCAAGTACAATTCAATTTACTGGTGGAGAAGCTCCATCTTTCCGCGAAATTCTCTGATTTCCTGACTTCTGGATCTTAAAAACTCCTTGGATTTGGGAAGGGCAGCACCCAGAGGCTGCAGGGATGTGCCTGAGGTGGGAATTTCTCGATTCCATCCCCAGTTTGTGCTGGGTGAAGGTGAATTCCCCGTCCCACTGACACCCGGTGCCCTCTCATTACCCTGCGTTCAGCAGAAAATGAGAATAAATAAAACGAAATTAAATTCCTCATGATTTATTTATTTATTTGTTTGTTTGTTTATTCATGTTTTCCCAGTCTGGTCCTTCTTGGAGCTGTGGCTCTCCAATTTAGCCCTGCAGGAAAATGGGAAAAAGCCTGGATGAGGCACTGATGTTTATCTGTAAAATGGATGCTCTGGAAATCTTCCTTTCCACCTGTATCCCAGGTTTTTTTTTGGGGGAGGGATGACACAGCAATGCAACCCTGGAGCTTTTTGCTGGCTGAGTGGAAAGCCCCGAGCCTGGAGACTTTTGAGGGAAGCCAAAAAATCCAACCCCTGCATCCCAACCAGCCCAAAATTCTGGGCACGTGCCGAGATTTATCTCCGTTCCTGCCCCTCCCGAAACATTTCTGCACCTCCAGTCCTCGGGTTTCCAGGTAGCTCGAGGTGAAGCTTGATGAAGCGCTGGTAATTAAAATGCAAAGGGGTTGATGCCCTCCAGGGAAACCTGAAACCCTCAGATGACTTCACCGCTCGCATCTGATTTGGCCTTAAAACTCCGGAGTTGGATTCTTTATCCTCCCAAGCCCGAGAGGAGCTTGGGATGGGAGCAGGGAATATTCCATGGCCCCATCCCCGCAGAGAGGGGGGGAAATACAGCACAGGCTCTTCCCAAAGGCCTCAAGTGCCTCATGGAAGGACAAAAAAACCCAGGAAAAAACGGGGGGAGGTGGCTGTTAGGGAATAATTGGGGGTTTTTTTTTGGTGCTACAGTCCAGAGGTAAAGTTTAGTTTTGGAAAGTGCCCAGGACGAAAATATATTGAAAAATCTATTTTATTTATAAATAACTGACAGGGCCCAACATCTGTGCTGTCTCTTCTCCCCCCCCGTTTTTAAGTCACGGCCCATCCTGAACTCCACCTTTGAAAATTTCCGATGTCACCAAGCAGGAGGAGATAAAAACCCATGGATTTTCAGTAGCACTGCTGCTACTGGTGGAGATTTCCTCACATCCATCCCTGCAAACAGGGCTTTGACCTTGGAACAGCACATCCAGCAGTGCCAGCCCGGGCTGGGATGGAGGCTCCTGGGGGAATCTGAGCAGCAGCTCTGAGGAGGCAGCTCCAGGTCCCAGCGTGGTGGTTTTGGGGATGGAATTGAGGTCACAAATGAGGCCCAGGGCACCAGTGATACTTTTCCTGTCCAGAATTGTCTCCCCGGCCTTGTAGGAATGAGATTGGATGGACTGATATCCATCATCTCCCTTCCTGGTATCCTGAAGAGGTCCGGGAAGGCCGAGATCGAATGAAAACAAAGGCGAAAAAAGAACGAGTTCTGCTGATCTCACTGATTTTAATCAAATTTTGAACAAAGCCAAGGCACTGCCACTTCCAGGCTGCTTAATTTTGTGTATCTGAGGCTGCACGATTATTTTCTCTTGCTGGTTGAGGGTTGGCCATAGATTTTCCAAGTGAAATTGTTCTTTCTGTGGCCATGCAGGGACAGAAAGCTGGGATGAGATGAATGATGGAATTTTAGACTCATAAACATTAAAAGTTAAGCCAAGGTCATTGTTTTATGACCTCTCCTCAGTGATGGCTGCACTCAGGGCGTCGCTTCTGCTTTTGGGGTTTCCTAAAGGGAATTTGTGGGTCCTGCCTGGTTCATTGGCTCTTGGGGGGCTGCAGAGCAGCAGCTTCAGGGCCCTGCTGGACCCACCCTTGTCCTGGCAACGGCAAAGGTGGGGCTCAGAAGTGCTGGGATTCATTTCAGACATGGAGAACATGAATCAATACGATTTTTATTTTATTTTTAATCAGTGTTTTCTCTGCCAAGCCTTTGCATCCCCCCACATTGTTAATCCCTGCTCCAGCCACTCAGGGATGGAGTGTGGTGCTCTCCCCTTGGGAGTCTCTGCTCTGCATGAAAGTACTGAAATCTGGGAATTTCCCAATGCTCTCCCCTCTCCCAGGACTGAACTTTGGGAATTTTCTAGTGCTCTCCCCTCTCCCAGAACTGAAATTTGGGGATTTTCTAGTGCTCTCCCCTCTCCCAGGACTTAAATTTGGGAATTTTCCAATGCTCTCCCCTCTCCCAGGACTTTCTTCCCCCTCTGTGTCTGTTGGATATTTTGTACACCACCCACATGACTGTGGGGTCACTTTTTCTCCACTGGAAGACCCCAGGAAGTTGTCCCTGAGGTTCAGCTCCTCAGCACCGCTCTGAGTTCATATTGTGGGGTAAAACAAGAGGAGGAATCAGCCCTGTGGCTGTGGATCCCTTCAGGGATTCAGGAATTGGCCCTGGAAGCCTCCAGCTCCGTGTGGAAACCAGCTGGAGGCCCGAGGGGCACTGAGAGAAGGAGGAGAAAGGGAAAAACTGGGAAAAGAGAATGAGAGGAGGGGATTGTCCCACCCCGCTCTGCTCGGAGCTGGGGCAGCCTCACCTCCAGTGCTGGGGGCACTTTGGGTGCCCCAATGGGAGAAGGATCTAAACGTCCTGGAAGGAGTCCACAGGAGGGACACGGGGATGGGGAAGGGTCTGGAGGGGCAGCTGAGGGCACTTGGTGTGTCCAGCTGGAGCAGAGGGCACTGAGGGCAGAGCTCAGCGGGGGCTGCAGCTCCTCCCGAGGGGCAGCTCCGATCTCTGCTCCCTGGGACAGGGACAGCACCCAGGGAACGGCCGGAGCTGGGCCAGGGCAGGCTCAGGCTGAGATCAGGGAAAGGTTCTTCTTTCCCCAGAGGGTGCTGGGCACTGCTCAGGCTCCCCAGGGAATGGGCCCGGCCCCGAGGCTGCCAGAGCTCCAGGAGCGTTTGGGCAGCGCTGCCAGGGATGCCCAGGGTGGGGGTGTTGGGGTGTCTGGGCAGGGCCAGGGGCTGGGCTGGATGATCCCTGTGGGTCCCTTCACTCAGGATTTTCAATGAGAGATCGAACAAACCCCACCCAAGCAGCTCCTGCTGTCCCCAGAGCTTTTGGGGACATCAGCACAGGCGCCTCTCCCAGTGTCCCTCCTCAGGACCAGCAAAGTCCTTCCTGCTGTTTCCCAGCCTGGCCGTGGCTGTGGGTGAAGGGAGGGGACTCTGGGGTCACCTGGGTGCCCAGGGCAGCTCAGGTGAGCTGGGCCATTCCATCAGCTCCGTGCCAGGGTGGGCACAGTGGGATTTTCCTCCCCCAGCGCAAGGACTGGGCTGTGCAGAAGGAATTCATTGCTCAGTGAACATCCGAGCTACCCCATTGTGCTTTTTTTTTCTGAAGGATGCCGCTCTTTTCTTCCTTTTTCTCTTTTTTTTTTTTTTATTAATTAAAATGAGTTTCTCACACACCAAAAAACCCCCAAAATCATCTGAGTTTCAGCTGTGCCTCCAAATGATGTCAGTTAGCGCCCGCACCTCGTGAACTTCCCCTCTCGCTCACCACATCCTGGTGGGATTTTCTGTGTCAAACCCTTCTGACAGGAGGTAAATTTAGCCGAGCTCCCACTCGTGATGAGAGGCGTGGGCCGAGCAGCCGCCCTCGGGGGCGTAAAAACCTTCTAATTATAGCAGGGCCGGCTTCCTCTGCTCTCCCCATCTCACGCCAGCGTGTCAAAATCTCCTTCTGCTCGCTGTCTGTGCTGAAACAGGAGCTCGGGGGGTGTTGGAATCGTGTCCTGGCCCCTTTGCCCCCGTGGGAACAGGAGCAGGGGACAGCGGGTGACAAGGGCAGCCTTGCTTTGGCTTTGTCGGGTGGGGAAGGCGAGCACGGGAGGGATTTGCTGTGGACATTTCGGGCAGCCCCTTCAGAAGCTGGCTCAGTTTGCCCCCGGTAGGGCAGAGAACAAAAAGAGGCTCAGTTGCGCTGGGAGAAGCTGAAGTTTGAATCACTGAATTTCGGTCTCTCGTTCGATTCTCCATTAGGAAGGGGGCAGTCACAGCCCAGCCGCTCTTGGGTGGGTTTTTGCTGCGGTCTTTGTGGGTTTGGGTTTTTCGTGGGTTTGAGCTTTTGAAGGGAAGTGAGAGGCTGCCAGGTGAGGGTCCTGCTGTGCTGTGTCTGTGCCCTGTGGGGTCACCAAGGCTGGCTCCTGAGGGGAGGGGACAGGCTCAGGGCGAGGTGGCACCGGGCTTTCATCCCCTCCATGGGATGCTCCAGGCTGGGATTTTTCTGCTGAAGGCCTGGGATGAGCTCAGCTGGGCAGAGCTCGGTGCTGCAAACGCCAAAATTGTTTAGGGTTTAATCTCTTCCAGGGCCATTCACTTGAGAGCTGATGATCCATGTGGAGCCCTTCCAATAGTCCATAAAATATTCCATAAAATATTCTGTAAAATCTTCTGTGAAATCACCTGGGCAGGGCCTGGCTGGCTGCAAATGAAATTTCCATTGCAGGGAGACCTAAAAAAGGGCGATTTTAGGGGATGCTGCTCCACCTAAGGGGGGCACAGCAGCCTCGGGCTCTGTCCTGTGTCCGTCCCAGTGGTGGCACTGGATTTTGGGAGCCTTCCCTGTCCCAGTTTGGAGAGCGGGGTCATTGTGCCTGTGGATGCTGCAGCTGGGAAAAACTGGAGCTTTGTGGGGTGCAAAAAGAGGAGAGATTTGGGTTTTTCACCTGTGGAAACGGCCCCTAAGCAGGTGCCAGGTGCTGTCACGGTGGGAACAAGATTATCCCATGAAATATGGAGGCATTTCCAAGAGAATTCATCCCGTGGCAGGCAGGGAATGGCTCTGGCTGAGCAAATCCAGAGGGCCCTGCAGTGTTCCTGGAGATAATGTTCCCGGCTGTCCAGGCCCTGTGATTTATCCCGCTGTTTTTATCCCTGCTCTTTGTGGATATTGCCCAGGGGTGGTGATGGATCGCTCCCAGAACCTTCCTGCTGCTTTGTTTTGGGGGCTTTGGTTGGGTTTTAGCTCAGCTCAGCCCCGTGTCCTGGTTATCAGCCCCTTGCTGGGGCTGGGGGTGGTGGGGAAGGGGGGACAGAGGTGTCCTGGAATAACTCTGGAATTACAGGCTCTGGAATAACAGCTTGCTTTTCCTAGGAAGGGCTGGTGTGAAGCTCCTGCAGGGTGGCAGCAGAGGGACGTTGGTGAGGGTTTGGGATCATTTCAGGAATTCTCTTTGATGGATCCATTCCCCACAGAACGGGAGTCTCCACCAGGCCGTGTAAAACCAAAATCCTGGGATTTGGGTTTTTCACATGACTTTACCACCATGGAGTGAGGGGGATTTTGTGAGGAACCCCCAAAACTCCAACCTGGTGAAGGCTTGGGGTGTCCAGGGGTGACACAGCAAAGGTCTGCCCCAAGCCTCAGTGCAAGGTAGAGAAAAGCAGGTAAATAAAGTCCTTTTCCCCCAGAATGTCCCTTTCTGCAGCTCAGTTTTCTCCTGAACCCTTCCCTGGCAGCCAGCTCGGGCTCTGGGTGTCGGGATGAGTGCAGGGGTTATCCTGGAAATGCTGAGCAAGGCCCTTCTTGGGCGGGCTCTCAGGAAAAAAGGCTCCTGCAGGTCCATGGAGCTCCAAGGCCCAAACCAAGCCCAACTCCCCGCATCTGCTGGGATGAAATTGCTCTTCCAAGAGACAAAACCATCCCAGGAATTCTGCT
>VZRV01010982.1:250723-273947 GCA_013398115.1 Falcunculus frontatus | reverse complement strand
TACATATATATATATATAAAATCCCCTTGTCCCTGGAGAGGGGCATTTACTGCTGCTGCTGCTGCTGTGCGCATTGATCAAGTTGGGCTTTCCTATTTGCCCACCTTTTCCAAACCGGCCTGTAAATCCACCAGTATATGTAGTTTAAAGAGCGTTTCTGACTTTTGTATCTAATATATTTTTTAAAAATTATATATAAAGACAACAGTGAATTTACAATAATAAAAGTGAAAATCAGCCATGGGTGAAGCAGATGGTCCTTCCCCACTGGGGTAGCAGCTGGCTTTGGGAATGGGGTGAAGGGTCCTGTCCTCCCCTCGGGGGACAGCCGTGAGCCCGGGGCTCGGTTCCCTGACCCGAGTGCCAGGCAAGTGGGGGACAGGCGGTGTCGCCGGGATGCAGCAGCCTGGAGTTGCCTGTCCCTTCGGGGGTCCCCCGGCCCGTGCTCCCGCTGTCTCCGCCGGGCGGAGCCGGGCCCGGGAAGCCCCGGGAGGCGGAGTCGGGTCGGGACTTTCCCGGCACCGCGGCCGGGGCGCGGCGGCCGGCCTGAGGCTGGGATGGAGGTAAGCGGCTGGGCCGGGCTGGGGGTCTTCGGGGGTGCCGGGGGGATGCGCCCGGGCAGGGCGGGCAGGGCTACCCGCGCCGGCGGGAGAACGGTTCCCAGGGAAAGGAAGCTGAGCGGTCCGGAGGTTTAAAGTTCCTGTGCCTGGGCTGCCCGTCCCAGCGGAAGGGTCCTGGGCTCCTTCTCGCTGCAGCAGCCGCGCCGGTCTCTGGTTGCCTCTGGGCCGGCCATGGGGCCAGCTAGGGTAGGGGATGTTAGGAAGATCCAGGTTGGAGAGACAGTTGGTCTCTTGGAAGGGAGAGGAGACAGCAAGTCCCAGCGCTGGCGCTTACACCCTTTTCCCTGCTGGTGGGGAAGTTACTTATTTTCTATGTTGCCAGTGTGTTCTGCCGCATCCTGCAGTTCTCCCTCTTTCATGCTGAGCCCTGCCTGCGCAGGAGCAGGGCTGGCTAGCTGCCCACTCCGAGGCTGGAGTGGGCAGATCCGTGCCCGCAGGCTCGGCAAGCTCTAGCCCAAATGGAGCCGTAAGCACCAACACGGTAGTGGTACTGTGGGCAGAGTGGAAACTGGAGAGAGTGAGAGACAGCAAACGCCGGGCTGACGCTGGAAGGGGTTCTCTGAGGGCATACAGCTGGATTAATAGTTCGTAACACAACAGCAAAGGAGCTGATTTACAGGCCCTTAGAGGAGAAAACCAGAAGATAAGTGGGTGGCTGGGGTTTGCCAAAACCACCTTGATAGCCACAATGGGAGTAAAGGCATTTTATGCAGAGATATACAAATGGCTTCAGTGCTCAAAGGCACGCTTTCAGAAGGGGAAGGCTTGGACAGCTTTCAGGGAGAAGGGATTTCTCTCTGCCATGCTTGCTGGTCAAGGACTTGGTTTCCGGGAAGGGTCTCAGAGCAAAGTCATTGTGAACGCGATATGAGAGAGACTCGGCAGCCTCTTGCCAGGTAGCTTTTGGGACTCCAGGGATGGAGCAGAACACGGGATTAGTGCAGAAAGCAAGGCCAAGTATTTAGGGCCATTGTTTGCAGGTGTTAGCAGACCCCAGGGAAATCAAAATGCGAAGGGAAGAGTATGTTAGAGGAGCAGCCAGCTGAGTGGCTGAACATGTCAGCTGTACACTAGCACAGTTTGGAGCAGGGCTGCACTCGTGCTGCCTCCTGCATTTCTGGAGCACCCTTTCCCATGGCTACTAAACACTCCTGCCTCAGATAGGCTGACGTATGTTTCCCTCCTGCCTGCAGGGCATCGGCTCTGCAAGTCAGCCGACTGTCATGGGAGGAAAGAAAATAGCACCTGCATTACTAGGTCATGTTCAAGGAGCTGCAGGCATGGAAGAATGGCTTTAATTCGCACTGCTTGCCAAAGGCTGCCCCTTAATTGAAGCAGTCTGGCTGGCACAGGGAGGCTGTGCCATCTGGCAAGGGTGCTGGCACAGTGCTGCACTCCAGGGCACGGAGCTGGTGCTGCTCCGGGCAGTGCCTTGCAGCTGGATTGCTACTCTTTTTCCCCGTTCCCAGCAATGCCCAGAGAATCCTTCCTGAATCCTAGGAATGTGTGAAGATGGGGAGGAATTAGCCAAGCAAAAAGGGTCTGCAGTTCAAGCCTATCCAGGTCAGATGTGTTGCGTAACACAGAGCAGGGAATGCTACTGATGGAGGAAGGAGAGATGGTTTCCCTTCTGGGACATGTGTGCTACACTCCTAGGGGAAACCCCAAATCCTGGGGGCCAGAAGGGCGTGCTGCTTGGCACAGGAGGCAGGAATTTATCTTGAGAGCAGGTCTGAGGTTGCCTGAGGTTGCTTTTCCAGGAACAAGGAAGCAGGTGGTGACACCATCACTGCTCAGCAAGCAAGGTGGGCTTCCTCCGGCACATGCTACACAAGTGTGCAGGGCTATGGCTGGCAACCTCCAGAGAGAGCCAGAGCTGTGTGGGATGGGGAGATGCAGGCATGACTCCATGACATTCCTTAGTCATGCTGTTTGCTGCAACAAGTGGAGGTGTCCCAGGCAGCAGTGAGTGAGCTGTGAAAACCCCTCAAGAGGAGATGGAGCTGATGCCACTGGAGAAGGGGAGCTGTGCTATTCAAGGGGCACGGTCTGTTCTTACCCAGCAGCTTCAGGCCTGGGCTCCCCCACCAGGCTCAGTGGGTCGGGTTCAAGGTGGCTGTTCCTAGCACATTGAGGAAGGATGTTTGTCCCTTTGTTCACTTCTCTGGAAGATCTGTGCCAGCAGATAGTGTGGCTGGCTGGTGGTGGCACGCTGAAGCTGTTCAGGTGGGGTGACCAGTGGGATGCCAACAGCGGGCAGTGTATGTTGTTTCCCACAGGCCGGAAGGGGGTTGTGTCCATGTTCCTAGGCCTTCGGAAGCCCCCGCAGAATGGCAGGAGGAAAGTCCCCACCTCATTTTGCAGCGCTGGATCTCTACCTTCACCTTCCTTGCACCCTCCTCTGCATGTGCAGGTCCCACAGATCCCACATCCCGGGCTGCATGGCTGCCGGGGATGCATCTCTGGGCTCAGGTGGCAGGCTAACCGGGGAAAACCTCAGGCTCGGGGTCATACGACAGCCCCTTTGGAAGACTTGAGTGGCTGAAAAATCTCCTTGAAAAGGCTCTGTTCAGCTTCTGAAGAATATGAGTCACGCACGGATTGAACAATCCCCCTTCCTTCCCCTCTTCTCCCACACACTCAAAATCCCCTGAGTGGGACCTGCAGCAACCACTGATTCAGAAATTCATGGTATGAGGGCACCGTGGAGTCAGATACGGATTTTTTTTTTTCTTTTCATTGGTTAGAGAGAAGAACTGTGGAGCGTGCCCGTAGGCTCTCTCCTGATCCTGCCCCTTTGCTAGAAGTCGCCGGTGGTTTTCTGCGGTCAGGCAGACGACCCCAGCGGAACTCCTGTCTGTGGTACTGGCAGTCCCTGTGGCAATGCTGGGGCTGGACGGGTTGCTGAGACCAGCCTCTTCCTCCCCGGTGAGTAGGAGGGTGTGAGCGTTGTGGGCGGCAGGGAAGGGCCCCTGCCGCTGGTGGTGCCTTGCTGGGGTCGGCGGGAAGCATCCAGTGCTGAGTGCTGGGGCGGTGGGAAATGCTCCCCCAGGGAGCTCTGGGGCTGCCGCTTCCACTTTGAAGCCAGTGGGAAGGAGGCAATGGGAACACGGATAGCGAATGCCTCTCTCAGGCCACCTCCGCGGGAAGGATGCAGGGGCTGCTGTGTAAGTTGAAATTGGGGAGAGGGAAAGCCCCCCTTTGGGTGCCTTTGGCGAGGGGCTGCAGACTCTACTTCGGTCTGCAGAGTCCTGGAGAGATTCCCCTGGCCAGGGGGGAGCCAGTGGGCTTGGGGACAGCACTTTGGGGCGACTCCTGTTTGAGTCCACAGGGGCTTGGAGGCGAGATCCCTATGCGGGAGACACATCTCTGTGCGGGGTGGGATGATGTGGGGTAGGGACCGTGGCGGACCCAGGGGCTGCTGCGGAGCTTTATGGCGCGGGCGGGTGGTTTCAGCCGTGCTGCACTGCAGGTCTTGCTGGGGAAGGGCCGATGGCAGCGCAGCGGGGACTGGCGCCCGTAGCGGGACAGGCGGCCGGGGACGATGCGGGGCAAATCCCTCCCTGCTCCAAGAGGGAAAATTCGGCACATCTGGCGCCCTGGAGCTGCCAGGCAGCGCCCGGGCGAGAATGGCCGGGGGAGGCGGGCGGGAGTGCTCCGGGATTTCCAGCCCGCCCGGGGCTCCGAGTCCAAAATTTCCGGGCGAGGAGGGGACCGCCCGTCCCACGGCCCCGGGCGGCCGCTGGCGGGCGCAGGATCAGCCGGGCCGAGCAGAGCCCCTCTCCGAGCCGTGCCGGGCCGAGTCCCGTGTCCCCTGTGCCGTGTCCCCTGTGCCGTGTCCCCTGTGCCGTGTCCCCTGTGCCGTGCCCCGGCCGCGGTGGGGCGGGGCGGGCCGGTGACGCGCGGTCCCGTCATTTCCCGGCTCGGCGGGGTTTCTAGGGACTTTCCGGAGCGGCGGTGCCTTCCTGCAGCCCCGCTCAACCCCCCTCTCCCCGCAGGCCGGCGGCCGGCCCCGCGCCGACATGGACGAGCAGTTCCAACCCGTGAGTGCGGCACGGATCGGATCGGATCGGCCCGGGGGGTGTCGCTGCCTGGTCCCGGCCCCGGAGCTGGACAGGGAGCGGTGCCCGACCCCACGGGTGGGATGGGAGGTGGGGGTCTGTGCCTGCTTCCGGGGTGGGAGGGTCTGTGTCAGCCTCCAGGGTGGGCACCGAGGGGTCTGCACCTGCCCACCTCTTCCCAGGGAGGGACAGGGGCTCTGCGCCTGCCCCGATCGGGGTCTGTGCCAGACTGCCATCACCCCCCGCAGGGTAGTTGGGGATTCCAGCCCCAACACACTCATCACACTCATCTTCCCTCCCATCACCTAGTGCCTGGATGGGATTGACTACGATGACTTCAGTTTTGGCTCCCACATGATGGAGCAGAAGGAGCCCTTGATGGAGACGGGTAAGGGCCCCTCTGGCTCTGCGCTTCCAGGGGTCCCCAGCTGCAGTGGAGTTTCCCAGCAGGTTGACTCATGCCTCTTAGTTCCCAGAAGCACCACAGGCTTTGTCCTTACTGGCCCCACTGTGGGCTGACTGGGAATCCCTGCTCTGTGCCACCAAGATGAGGCTTGTTCCATCTGGCCTTGGTGCTCAGTCTACCAGGGACTGCCAGGTTGAGCTGTGACCTCCCGGGCGTCCCCGCTCCCCAAGTGACAGAGCATCCTCTGGCCCTCCCCTCCTCTTCCTGCTGCTCTGACTGCTGTTCCCAGCTGGTCTGTGACAGCACAGGGGTTGGGGGCTCTGAGGACCACCATGGGACAGACAGGACTCACATCACCTTCAGTGCTGTCCCTGTAGCTCCAGCATCCTTACTGAGAACATGCACTTTTGGTTATCCCATGTTTCTCATTGGTACCTCTCCTTTCTGTCCTCCAGTGGAAGGTCCCTACCTTGTCATTATTGAGCAGCCAAAGCAGGTAAGGATGTCACCCAGGTAAACACAGGTGTAACTGTCACCTCGTGCTGTTGTGGCATCAGGCTTTGGCCACCCTTGGCTGACCCCTCTTTGCCTCCACAGCGGGGTTTCCGGTTTCGGTACGGCTGCGAGGGCCCTTCCCATGGGGGGCTGCCAGGAGCATCCAGTGAGAAGGGGCGCAAGACCTATCCCACTGTCAAGGTGAGCGCTGCCATGGGGAGGGATTGGAGCAGTGTCTTCAGCCAGTAGTGCATGAGCGTCAGGAGGGAGCCTTGAAGGAAGGACAGGAAATTTATAATAAACTCTTGTGTGTCTCCTGGTGCTGGAGGGAGGGGAGGGCTGTGGCAGGAGGGGTGGCAGCCATGGGGAGGGACAACAGGGATTTGTAGAGAGTCCTTCAGGCTCCTGGCTTATTGTACCTGACCCCCATCTCCTTCCTTCCTGCAGATCTGTAACTACACAGGGATGGCCCGGATTGAGGTAGACCTGGTGACGCACAGTGACCCTCCCCGTGTGCATGCCCACAGCCTGGTGGGCAAACAGTGCAACGAGGCCGGCAACTGTGTCACAATCGTGGGACCGAAGGACATGACAGCTCAGTACGTGCAAGGAGGACACAGGGTGGCCTCTTGCCTATGTGAGGTGGCTGTGGGTGCTGCCTGCAGCTTATGAGATGGGAAGAAGATAGGGGTTAGTGCACCCTGGAGCTGTGTTTGCTGGCCGAGGTCAGGAGTGTGTTTAGACAAGTTCATGGTTACAACTCTGTCCCCTGAGCATTTTGCCTGTCTCTGGGTTTTGACATATGCAGCTTATTTTGGGCTTCTGTCCTTGAGGTTGCAGCTCCCCAGCTTTGCAGATGACTTTTGAAGCCAGCCTGAGTCATAGGGTTATTCTGCAACTGCTGCAATTGCTCTTACAAATCCAGCCCTGGCTCAGCTCAGTCCCCTTTGCATCCCTCTGGCCTTCAGTCCTCCTGGTCTTGTCTTTGACAGCCCTTTAGACTTGTCACCTGTGGGAGCCCAGAGCTTCTGGGGCTCCTTTCCTCTCCTCTGTGGTTACTCCTCTTCTGCCCCACACACAAATTCCCTGCTGCCTGAGTGGCACTGCTCTGTGCTCAGGCCCTTCCTGGCTGCAGGAGTATGTCCCCATTTGGGCTTGCTGCTCCTGGCCTTGATGCTCCCAGATCCCAGCAGGTCCCCTCTTCTCCAGGTTCAGCAACCTGGGTGTGCTCCATGTCACCAAGAAGAATATGATGGAGATCATGAAGGAAAAGCTGAAGCAGCAGAAGATGCGCAACAGGAGCCATCTGCTGACGGGTGAGGGCAGCCTGGGGACTCGGCGGGCCTCAGCACCACGGGCTGACAGCTGGGGACTGGGCTTAGAGTGGGGCTGGGGTGGGTAGGAAGGGGACCTGGAGCACTGTCCCCCCACACGGTTTGTCCCCCTGCCGTGGCAGAAGTGGAGCTGCGTGAGATTGAGCTGGAGGCGAAGGAGCTGAAGAAGGTGATGGACCTGAGCATTGTGCGGTTGCGCTTCACCGCCTACCTCCGTGACAGCAGTGGGAACTTCACGCTGGCCCTCCAGCCCGTCATCTCGGATCCCATCCATGACAGCAGTGAGCGTGGGGCCAGTCTGAGAAAGGGACAGGGCAGGACAGGGTAAGGACTTCTGCACAGTGACTCCCAACACGTCTTGCTCTGCAGAGTCCCCTGGAGCTTCCAACCTGAAGATCTCCCGGATGGATAAGACAGCAGGCTCCGTGCGAGGAGGAGACGAAGTCTACTTGCTGTGTGATAAAGTTCAGAAAGGTAAAAGCCATTCTCTCCAGATGAAACCTTCTGGAGGGACTGTGGCAGGGAGAGATCTGGGGCCCCTAGATGGTCAGGGGTCTATGTCCCTGGAGCCTTTTTGGGGCAAGGAGACAGGCAGTGCCAGTGCCACTTTCTCTCCCCAGATGACATTGAGGTGCGTTTCTATGAGGATGACGAGAATGGCTGGCAGGCCTTCGGGGACTTTTCTCCTACGGATGTGCACAAGCAGGTACGGGGAGGTGGGGAGTATCCTGCTCTGCTCCAAGGCACATGAATGCCCTGTGGGGTGAGGTAGCCCCATCCTCATCTCCAGGATGAGCAGGACCTCATGTCCATCATGTCCTGCTCGCAGTACGCCATCGTCTTCCGCACACCCCCCTACCACAAGCCCAAGATCGACCGTCCTGTCACCGTCTTCCTCCAGCTGAAGCGGAAGCGGGGAGGGGATGTGAGTGACTCCAAGCAGTTCACCTACTATCCAGTGGTGGAAGGTGAGCACACTCCAGGCAGGCTGGCATGTCCCCTGCTGCTGGGGCTGCCCCTCACCCTGCTGCCCCTCTCTCCCCACAGATAAGGAAGAAGTGGAGAGAAAGCGCAAGAAAGTCCTGCCTCAGTTTCCTCAGCACTTTGGCGGTGGCTCGCACATGGGGGGTGCAGGCGGGGGGGCCGGGGGCTTTGGCTCTGGAGGAGGTGAGTGGAGGTGCCTCTTCCCCCTCGTCGCTCAGGTGGCTGAGGCCTGGCCCTGGGGGCTCCCTTCTGCTCACCCATCCTCTGCCTTGCCTCGCAGGTGGGAACCTCAGCTTCCCATACTCCCCTGGGCTGACCTACAACAGCATCTACTCACCTGGCCCCCACCCAGTGGGCAGCTACCAGGGGGGTGTGCAGATGAAGGGCCCCGAGGCAGAAGGGCCTGGGAGTGACAGGCAGGCACCTGCAGAAGAGAGCACATACTGCAAGGAGCTGCAAAAGCACGGTAGGAGGGGCTGAGCTTGAGGGAGGGCTGGGGGACATCACTCAGGAGAGGAGGCATGGATTGGGGACCTTTTGGTGTTGTGTGCTGCTCTCCACAAGTGGTGGATGCAGAAGGATGGATGAGGCTGCTGCTCCTGGAGGTGACATCCTACTTTGCCCCCAGCCCAGCTGTGCCAGCTGTGGATGCTGGCGCTAGCCCGTCGCAATGCCCATGCCCTGCTCGACTACTCGGTCACCGCTGACCCCCGCATGCTGCTGGCAGTCCAGAGGCACCTAGCTGCATCACAGGATGAGAACGGAGACACGTGAGCATATGAGGGGTTTGAAGGGAGAGCATGGGGATCTTGTTGTCTGTCAGAGCCATTATGGGGGCTCTGGGGGTGGCAGGGAGTATGTGGAGAAGCATGGAGCTGAGCTAGGGGCCATTCCACTCTCTCTACAGGCCTTTGCACCTTGCTATTATCCATGAACAGACAGCTGTGATCAAGCAGCTGATTGATGTCATTGTTAGCATCCCCAGCCAGCAGATCATCAACATCTCCAATAACCTGCAACAGGTACATGTTTTTCTGAGCAGCCAGTTCTGCTCTACCTGGGAGTAGTTCCTCACTCCTGTTTTCCAACTCTGGGGGCTCCTGTAGCTGCTCCTGCTGAGGGGAGGCTGCAGATAGGAACAAGTTGCAGCTACTGGAGAGAATGGTGGTGCAGGACTTGGCTCCTCTTGTGAGCGCTGCTGAGGATGTGCTGCTGTCCTGCAGACGCCATTGCATCTGGCAGTCATCACCAAGCAGCCCCAAGTAGTCCAGCTCTTGCTGCAAGCCCGCGCTGACCCAACCTTGCTGGACCGCTACGGCAATTCCCTGCTGCACCTGGCACTCCAGGCTGGCGATGAGGAGATGCTGAGGACGCTTCTGGCTCACCTGGGCTCGGCTGCCCCTTATCTGCTCCTCCTGCCCAATTTCCATGGTGAGTGGGGCTTGGGGATGATGGACAGGACCCCAGTGGTGCCATTATGGGCTTGGCCAGAAGGTTGCTGAGCCTATCCCCATCTTGCAGGCCTCCTGCCTGTGCATTTGGCTGTGAAGGCAAAGAGTTTGGCTTGCCTGGACCTGCTGGTCAGGACGGGAGCAGATGTGAATGCAGTGGAGAGGCAAAGCGGGAGGACCCCCCTGCACCTGGCTGTGGAGATGGAGAACCTGAACATGGCCACCCACCTGGTGAAGAAGGTATGGGGTGGCTGGTGTAGTGGTGGCTGTGGGATAGGGATGGTGAGCAGCCTCCTACAGGCTCCTGGCAGAAGTGGGGGCTCCTCTGAGGCCCTGGGGTGACAGGGTGTAGGAGGAGCAGTGCCCAGGCAGCCCATCCTCATAGCCTCACACCTTTCTTAGCTGGGAGCAGACGTCAACAGCCGGACTTTCGCCGGGAACACCCCCCTGCACTTGGCTGCTGGCCTGGGCTCCCCCACCCTCACCAAACTGCTCCTTAAAGCTGGTAAGGAACTGCCCTTCCTCCTTTCCCTTCCCTCCCTGTAGCCCTGGCTGCCTGTGCTGAGTGGTGCCAGGCACAAGGTCAGACCCCTGGGCCTGGCTCATGCCACCCTTTCCTGACAGGGGCAGATGTTTTGTGTGAGAATGACGAGCCCATGAGCCTATCCTCATCGGAGGCCAGCAGCGACACAGACACTGACCCTGAGGAGCAGGAGCTGGCCATGGATCTGGGGGAGCCAGCCCCAGCTGCAGAGCATAGCACCAACCCCAAGCTTCCCACACAGGGGCACTGGCAGGCAGGGCACAGGCAGCGCCGCTGCCACACGTCCCTGGACCTGACTCGGAGCCAGAAGGTGCGTGGCACAGCGGGACAAGCTGGGAGTGTTTCTGTGCAGGCCACAGCATGGATGGGGCAGAGTTCCAGGAGATGCTCCTGTGAGGATGCCTGCGCTCCTCCGTGTCCTGCAGAGACCCATGGTGTGAGGAGGCGATGGGGGATCTGGGCAGTGCTTTGGAGGATGCTGACATCCATGTCTGTCTGCAGGTGCGGGAGATCCTGCTGCAGGCCTCCCAGCAAGGGCCTGAGGCGGAACTGCCCACTGCCCCTCAGCCAGGTGAGCAGACCCTTCCCGCCCCTCAAAAAACACCACACCCAGGCAGGGTAACACCCTCCTGGAAGCAAGTATCGGCAGCCTGTGATGGGGGCACCTCTCTCACACAGGGAAGGTCTTGTCGCTGGACAATGAGGTGCTGCAGGGGCTGGAGCAGCTGCTGAACCAGGGCTGCAGTGGGTCAGACTGGATCGAGCTGGCCAAGCGCCTGGGGCTCTGCAGCCTTGTGGAGACCTACAAGGACACCCCGTCGCCCAGTGTCAGCCTCCTGCGCAGTTACGAGGTCAGTGCCTGGCTGGGGTGCCTCTGTCCCCCCTGCCTGTCTGGCCATCAGCCCTGCTCAGTGCCCTCTCTCCACAGCTGGCAGGTGGCAGCCTGGGGGGACTGCTGGAGGCACTGGACTCTATGGGGCTCCACAACGCCGTGAGGATGCTCCACAAAACCGAGGCACTGGAGAAGCTGCAAAGCACAGGTACAGAGAGTGAGGGCTGGGGCTGGAGGGCAGGGAGTGTCTCTGCTGCCCCCCTGTCGCCCCATCGCTAAGAGCACCCGGGGGATTGCTTTGCAGAGCTGAAGGAAGACAGTGCCTACGGCAGTGAGTCGGTGGAGGAGGAGCAGGCACCCACACTGGCCCTGAAGCCGGGGAGTGAGCTGCCCCCCAGCCAGCAGCCACAGGTGCACTGAGGAGCCAGCCAGCAGCCCCTGTGACCACATAGGGAGCTGCACTGCCCTCTGCCTTGCCCACACAAGTGCCTTCTGGACTTGGGGTCCGGCTGCCTGGACTCAGGGGGATGGGATGCAGCTGGCTCCTGCCCGTCTCTGCTTTTATTTAATGGTCCCTCTTCTGAATAAAAGGACACAGGTTCCATTAGTCTTTGCCCTCCATCTCTCCAGGCCCAGCCATGAGCTGGTGGGCACTAACCCCCCTGAACCCTGCCTGGGTCTGGAAGTCTGGCAGAAGGACACTGCTGCCAGCCCCTCCTCAGCATCCCTCTGTGCCGAGGCTGTCCCCAACCATGGGGAAGAAACGACAGCGCACCCAAGAAGTGAAGAGCGAGTTTTACTTCAGTAACTGAGAGAAGAAGCTGTACAAAGGTTTTTTTCCCCCCACCCCCCAAGCCACCTGGGGCTAGGGTGGATTTTTTTTTTTTTTTTTTTTGCAATAGACTCAAAAGAGCAGAATAAAAAGTTTTGACACATTCGCAAAGTCAGTGCTGAAACCAGCCAGGTCCCAGGCGGCCGAGAACTGGGTGTGTCAGCCCCTGGTCACAGCCCTTCACTGTGCCTGGACCCCTTTCTGGACAATCCTGCAGCCGTGCTCCATCACTTGCACCTTGCTCTGGACAAGCATCCTTCAGCCCACTCTGGAGTGGTGGGGGCTGCCCCAGCCTGCCTCTCACCTTGGCAAGGAGGGAGCCTGTGGCTGAGGAAGGGGGTGCACCGCTGCTGCTGCAGCAAGGGGACTGCAGTACTGCAGACCAGGCTTTGCTGGCAGCCTCCAAGGCCCCAGCCATGCGTTGGAAAAGAGGTGTGGGAAGAAAAGCTGGCTCCAGCCTGTTCTGGACCCATAGGGCAGGGGGACCCCCATACCAACCCTGGCTCCAGGGGTCACCACCCCATGGAGAGTACTTACACACTGCTGCCCACCATGCCCTGGGTATGATGCTCACACCCAGGTGCTGCAAACAGGGCCAGTCCAGGCTGCCAGCAGTTGGGGGTGGAAAATGGGGGTCATGAAGCACCAGTGCATCAGCCTCCCATGCAGCCACACATGCAGCAATGGGCGCTGCCATCCCAAGGCTGCCTCCTTGGTACTGGCAGCCACAGGGCTGTCTCCCCGAAGGGTTGCTGGTGCTGAAGTGGAGCTGGGGAGCAGGCAGCAGCAGTACACACAGTAGCCCATGCTCAGCTTGCTGCAGGGCGGGGGCGTGGGGGAGTTGGATCTCCCCCTGAGTCCTAAAAATCTCTTTCCCCCGGAGTGCAGTGCCTACAAGATATGGCTGGGTTTGTGGTTTTGTTTTTTTTTAAACAGTTTCCAAAAAGCATCAAAAGTAGCCCCAAAAAAAACCTCCCTGGTGGTCAGCTCGATCTGGTACTAAAAAGTGCAAAACTGTATCACAAAAACTGTTCAAAAGTTGTAAGAAAGCGAGGAGGGGGCAGAGGTGATTGAGGTGGCAGGGAGGGGACCAGGTGCCGTTGCCCTGGTTTCCCTGGCCACCAGCCCCAGGAGAGGGGACAGTCTAGGGCTGGCCCCCTCCCACCTACCCCCATGGCACAATGGAGCTGGAGAAGCGGCCGCTGGCTTTGTTTTGCTGCATTTGCCTTTTTTTTTTTTTTTTAACCCATTGAAGAATTGAGCCCAGCGGGTAGGTTTCAGTTGCTCCCTCTCCCCAGGGCAGCAAGAGTAGGTCCTGCAGCCAAGTGCAGGATAAGGAGGGGCAGGAACAAGTCTGATAGGGCCAGGCAGCTCCTGCAGGCAAGGACTGGGGACCGTCCTGCTCTGCCACTGTCTCCGGTAGAGGGGCCATGGCCCTGCATGGCTGGTGCTGGCGGCTGCAGAAGGGCTGTCACCCCCTCCAGCTCATGCCGCAGACAGACGGACACATGCAGGGTCTCGGCAGGCACACAGCCTCCATCCCCGTGCCAGGGGGACAGGAACAGAGCTGCAGTGCAGGCAGCTGAGGCCCCTCACTTACGACTTCTGGGGGTGGCCGGGGGGCTGGCGGCCAGTGCGCTCTGAGATGTTGCGCTTCACCTTGGTCGTGCTGGAGGGCTCTGCGTTGAGCGAGGGGCTGGAGCGGGACTTTTTCAGGCCATCGTCCTCCCCACCCGCTGTGTCAAAGAGGGTGGACTCAAATGCTGCCAGGTCCTCGGAGCCAGCCTTCAGCTTGGCCCGCAGCAGCATGGCATAGGTGCCATAGCGGGATTTCTGGGGAGCACAGTGCAGCAGAGAGAGAGGTTGGCAAGCTGGGTACTGTCCTATGGCCAGCATCCCTGCAGGGGGGGATGCTCATGGTCCCTCCAACCCAGCCAGCATCCCAGGGCAGAGGAATGCTCGTGGTCCTAGACCACGGCCGTGGCAGTGTAATTCAGCTGATGGGATGGGTTGGTCCCATCACTGAGGATGGCCGAACACGTAGGGGCAGAGGGCCTGAGGGCAGAGGGGGGCATCTTCCAGCTCACCTCAAATTCCAGGTACTCTTCCTTCTGCTTTAGCTCCTCGTACTCCTTGCCTTTCACCTTCTTCTCAGGCAGTGAGGAACGATGCTCCAGCAGCTCCGCTGACATTGTCTTGAACTTGGTCTCATGGTTTTTCACCTGCTCCTCCTGGGAAAGGGTGGCACCATGTCAGTGCCCTGCTCTGTCCCCCTGGTAGTGTGAGTTGGCTGGGCACAGAACACGTTTTTCCCCTTCTAGGAGCAGCCAGGATCTCAGCTTCCGCTCCTGGGTTTGATTTTTTTTTTTTTTAATGGCCGGGAAAATCACAGGCTCTTGGGGGGAATCTGCTCTCACCTCATAGGGGGACTGACTGCAGTCTTAAGGCAGAAGAATTTAATCCCTCTAAAACTAGGCTGGTGGTTTTTTAAATCCTTTCTGCTCTATGAATAACTGCCCTGGTATGCACGAGTGCCAGCTAATCCCCCCAGCCGGCTGCCTTTCAAGGTCCCTGGCAGGACCTTGCAAGCTGTGATGGGGGACCACTTTCTCCTCCATGGTCTGATCATCACCTGAGTCCAGCCCCACTGCCAGGAACAAGACCTCACTATCTGCCCCCAATCTCAGTAACCGTTTTCTTTGTCTCGCCCTCGGCCCTTCACCTCGCTGGGGAGGCAGCTGGGTGCATGGCACCAAATAGATCCCTCCACAGGGGAAAGTGCCACTGGCATATCCAGAGGTTTGTCCCAGGCTCACCATTGCCCCCACACCGGGGCCCACCTGAGACAGCCTGGTGCAGGAGCTGGGCAGCAGCGGGCGGCTGAACTTCTTCTGGGAGCCGATGGCTGCGGGGAAGGGGGGCGCAGAGAACATGGCTGCCACCACGTTGATGCGTGTGATCCACGAGTGCATCTGTTCAGGGTTCCTGAGAAAAAAGGCCAAAATACAGATGGGCTATCTGTGTCAAAGACAGAGGGATCTGCTCTGCAGACAAGGTCTGAGTCCCCCAGGCCTGACCCTGGCCAGCCATGGCATCTGGGACTACCTACAGCTAACCTCAGCCCAGCAGGGTGGGAAAAAGAGGAGCTGGGCAAAGCTCACCACTGACACCAGGTCCCTCTCCTTCCAGAAAAGGCCAGGACAGAATAGAGCAAGGTGGCCCTAAGCCCCATCCCACCCTTCACTCAAGTCAGGGGAGCCCCTGTGCCCTGGTGTGGGGTCCAGCCAGGGATCCTGAAGGACTCACTGTGCTTGGAAAAGGAAGACCCTCCAGTCAGCTGTCCTGAGGTAGAAGACATTGGGTCGCTTGCTGTAGTCAGACGCCCGTGTGGCAAGTGAATGGTGGATGCTAATAGCATTCTTCAGTTCCTCTTCTGCCAGCGCCTTCCCTGGCTTGTACTCCTCCTGCAAATCATGGGGTGTTTCAGAGCCAGCTCAAGGATGCACCCCACCATGAGTCAGCTCTATGAGGTTTCAGGAACTGCAGACTAGTGCTGGCTGTGGCAGGGCTTGGAGATCACCCTCCACCAAGCAGCTGCGGACTCTGCTTTCAGCTCATGCTACACCCCTGGAGAGAGGCTGCACAACCTAGGTGCATTGGCTTGGCAACAGCACAGGGGCTGTTCCTCACTGCCCCCAGTTCCCTGTGTGTGTGCCTGCAAGGAACTGGATGTGCAGCCCAATGCCCCACTCAGGGCAAAGATCCCAGTGCCCTTCTTCCCAGCCAAGCCCCCTGCATGCAGAGCTCTCAGTTAGCAGCACCTGTCACTGCCCAGGCTGTACCCAAGCACCCTGGAAACAGGGATGCCACCAGGTCCCCAAGCAACTGCTCAGGCATGCAGGGTGCAGAGTCTACTTAAGCCACGCTTTCCTGTGTGCTGCAGCCCCTCTCTCACTGCTGTGGAGACTGCTCTGACCCACCCTCTGGACCGGGGACAATCCCTCTCCCTGGTGCGGATGTGGGTGGCCCTGCTGCCTACCTTCTGCAGGTAGAGAATCATCCCCTTCAGTATGGCGTGGAAAGGCTTCCAGCCACGCTTCCCTCGGGGTGCTGCCGGGGAGGAAAGAGCAGCTCAGACATCAGCCTCAGAATCGAGCGGGGGGAAGAGCCACCCCCCCCACCCTCCTCCAGCCAGCCCTGCCACAACGCACGTCACCCCACCCCCGGGACGGGCAGCACGCCAGGACTGTCCCTGCGCACCTGAGCCCGTGCAGGCCGCGTGGCTGGCAGATGGTGCTGCTGGCAGTGGGGCCGCTGCCGCCTCCCGGGGCCAGCGCCGTGCTGTGCTCCCCCCTGTGCTCCCCCCTGCGCTCCCCGCCTCACTGCTTGTGCTCGGCTTCACCACTGCCTCTGTGCTCGGGCATGGGGACAAGGCGGTGCTGCCTGCCAGGTAATGCTGGCTTTGAAGGGCGGCTGCATCTAATCAGATCTAGGCAGCATTAGATGGCTAGGGCTTAGGAGGGATTTTATAGGGAATACAGTGAACGTGCCTGGCAGTGCCCAACCAGCTGCAGCCCACTGTGCGCCTTGTCTGTCACACCACAGGACACCTTCCCTCACCCACACAATCCAGAGGCAAGGGTGCAACCCCCAGAGGCCCCACCCCACCACCCTGCCTGCCCCTTTCCCAGTGCTGTGGGCAGGGGCTTCGCTTCCTGCCTGCTCGGCATCTGCCCAGCCCTGATGGTGCATGCGGATGGGCAGGGAGAGGCTTTCCAGCTCCCCAGCCTGAGGGCTGAATTATGCCTGGCACAGCCAGACAGACAGGGCACTGATGCTGGAGGCTGGCATGATGCTACAGTTGGACATCACATAGTGACTCCTGCCCTGCTTCCTGTTCGCTTCTGGAGTTCACTGGTGCCTTTTGCCCCAAGTGCCTCCCATGGCCTCCACAGGCACCTACTTTTCTTGCAGTCGGGATCAGCGTGGATCTTGCGGACTAACAGCCCATGCTTGTAAGTGGCAATGCTGGAGTCCTGGGAAAAGTCCAGAAACGGGTTACTGCAGCTGCTGATGCGCTTGATGGACTTCGGGTTGGGATCCGCCAGCTCTGAGAGGGACTTTCTCAGCTCCTCCTCATCTCTGCCAATAAGATTTGGGTGGGGAAAGAGTTTGTTACTTTTCTGGGGACAGCAAATACCAAGTTCCCCACTGGTAGGTGCCACTTTTAGGCCTGGCTTCTGAAAGAGAAGCCAGGAGCAGCAGGCCAGGATGAGCAGTCTTCCATCAGCACTGGTGAGCATCCCAAACCTAGCCATGCCTGTGCCCCTGTCTCTCGAGACAGCTGAGGTGCTTGCCTGGTGCCTTAAAAGACAAGGCCCTGGGCTTTTGCTGCTGATTCACGGTGGGATCTCTGCCTGCCTTTTTTTGGGCAGGGGTGTGACAGATGCCAGCCAGGCTGATGAGCCAGGAGCAATGGAGTAGCAGTACCCCGGGGCTTGGCACTACCACAGTGCCCCAGTCCATGGCATACAGGCTCACAGGTCCCCAGATGGTAGGAAGGAGGCTATAGAATGGAATGCCCCCACAAGGAGAGACCCAGGCTCTGGTCCCCACATTTTAAGGGTTGCAGCCAGACTACAGGGCCCAGAGACAGAGGCAAAGGGGTGCAGGGAGACTGTGGTGGGAAGGCCTTGGGCAGTACCATCCGAGGGCAGGAGCGGGTGTGGACAGGAGGTACGCAGCCCGCTCCCACCGGGTTACGGCCCCTCACTACGGGCAGGCTGCACCGGTGCCGCTCCCCCCCACCCGCAGGAAGATGTGGGAGCCCGGAGCTGCTGCCTCCCCGCTCCCTCAGCCGCTCGCTGCTAATTAAACCCCTCAGCATCTGCCGGCGTCTCCATGGCAGCGGTCGAGCGCATCGCTCAGCACTGGGTAGCACCGGGCTGATTAATCCCTGCAGCGCAGGCACTGCTGCTCCTGCTGCTGGAGATGGCAGCTGTAGGGTGCAGGCACCCTGTGGGGCCCCGGCACAGCCACAGCACCTCCAGAGGCTGTCTATTCCCACCCCGGGCACAGCCACCAAGGCACAAACCCATGCCAAAGCTGCAAGAAGCTGGCCTCAGGTGGCTTTCCCCCAGCATGCTGGAGAAGGGGCCTCCATGGCAGTGCTGAGGGCAGCCAGGGGTACATTGCCTGCACCCCAGCCCAACCCAGTCCAAGCTCCCTCTCCTTCCCTTATCCTCACAGGGGCACCTGCCCTGCAGCATCATGGCTTGTGCAGCCTCTGGGGCTGGGTGGTCTCACTGCCCACTCAGCACCATGCAGCAGCATCCCCTGCAGGGGTACTTACATGGCCCACTGCAGCTTCTCGTTCTTGATGGAACCGTAGAGTGCCTGCAGAGAGAAGAGCGGGGGGTCAGCAGGAGAGCGGTGCCAGACTGGCTCAGGGACACTGGAGGTTAAGGTAACCCCATGTCAGTTTGTTCTGCTCCAGCCCTGTCCTGGCTAGGCTAGCCAGCTGACCTTGAGTTAGAGTTACAGACACCTTCTCCTGGGGACCACGGGACCTGCAAACCTCCCCACACCCCAAGGACAATGCTGGGGATGGCCGTGGCATTTTGCCCTCTCCTACCCTTTGTCTCTACCTGCCTGTGACAGTGCCGCAGTGTTAGCAGCATAATGGTGAGGCACACCTAACATTTCCAAGTGCTTGGGAGAGCTGTTTCTCCCTATTCCAAGGTGTTCCACACTGGTAAAAGTGACAGCCTTCAGGAGGCCTGAGTCTAAGGAGAGCAAGCTTTTGGGACAGACTTCATTGGTGCATGCCTTCACCCTGCTCAGTGGAACCTGAGCCTGCTCCAGGGCCCCCGGAAGCTCCATGCCACAACAGACCACAGCCAACAACTTCACTGCAGTCAGCCACACACCCTGGGCTGGCAGAGACAGGCTCATGGCAGCACCCAGCACTTCCCAGCAATGCATTGCTCCTGCAAGAGCATACTTTGTGAGAGACTTCAGCACAGTGCTGGCCCTGCACTGGCAGAAACCCTGGCATGCTGTCCTTCAGGAGACACTCAGAGGACCTTGTGGCTGGTCAAGCCAGGTGCTTGGAGTGGCTGTGGCCTGTCCCTACCTCCTCCCCAGCACCCCCAAACACTTTTCCCTCCTTGGAGACCCAAACACCACCCATCTGAGGAAGGCAGGATCTGCTACCTGTATTTCTGCATAGGAACAAGCTAAGCCTGCCTGTAGGAGGATGCTCAAGGGCCCCGCTTCCAAGTGTTTGTCCGGGTTGAGCTGGGTGCAAGCCAGCAGAGCTCAGCACAGCTCTGCAGTCAGGGAGGCTCCAGAGAGGGTTTCAACACAGTGCTCACAGAGGGGCTTTGGAGCAAGATCTGGAAGGCATCATCCTTGGAGGAAAATAATCGAGTCTCGCACAGGCTGCTCATGCAGCTGTCAACATCCATCACTGGGCCGGAGACTGCTGCTGCGAGATCTTGCTGGTGGCTGAGAAAGTACAGCTGGAGGCGTGCAGGGGCCCAGGAATGCTGGCCAGCAGACAGGCCCCAGTGGTGTCTGGGGAAGGGACATCCATCACTCCCGAGAGGCACAGCAGCCAGGATGGAGCGGGAACCCAGCTCTTTCCACACTTTCCCGTCGGGGACATGCTGGCATAGCACCAGCTTGTTTCTCACAGGAGGGAAGGGATCGTCTCAATCTAGCAGGCAGAAAGTTGGGTTCAGTTCTCTCCTGGGAAGACAGGAGACCTATAAAGGGGTAATGGTCTCAGAGCCTGAGAGAAGATTTGATCCTAGACCCACTCATGCAGTCCCAGTGCCAGAGGAGCAGGATGCTAAGTTGTGAGCAGGAGGCTGGCAGCAAGGCAGCCAGAGGAGCAAAGAGACTTAGAGAAGAATCTGGGAGGAAAAAAGCAATCCAAAGCCCTGCAGAACACAATCTAGGAGCAGAGCAGGGGGATAAGCAGGATCTCAGAGCAGTGTAGATGCTAAGGAGTCACCATGGGAAACAGAAGAGACGGGATCTTACTCACTGCCGGGGATGCAGCTGAAAAATGCTGAGAACCAACAGACACAAAAAGGAGACTTAAAAAAATGGCACAGAGTAGTGGGCACTGGAAACGGCAGAAAAGCACCTCAGAAAGAGCGGGCAGAGTGGCACACATGGCTTGGCTTCCATCTGGCTCATTGGTGATACAGAGAAGTGTCAGCTCCCTGCCCCAAGGCAGGGAGATGTGAGCCAGCTGAGCAGGGATTTTGGAGGACTGGAGAGGACCCCAGCCCCATGCAGGGCTTGCAGGAGGATTGCTGCTAAATGTTGAGTGGATGAGCCAATAGCAGAAGATGCTTGAGGAGTAATTTGGGATGGCACAGTGCCGGATAACAGCCTGGCAGAGTACTGCGTTACAAAAACCTGGGTACTGGGACTCTCAGTGAATACTTCAAAGCCTGAACTGCCTTATGGCTTCAAAAGGCTCCAGCTGCCCTTCTACAAGCCCCATCAGCATCCCACCAAGCCCATTACCAACAGGGGCTGCCAAGTACCCCACCTCCGAGACAGGGAGCAGGGGCTGCTCAGCACTCCTGTGCAAGGGAACAAGGAGACTGTGGGATTGAGAGGGCAACACAAAGCTTTACATCCACACTTAAAACCCGCCAAAATTCTGCTTGGCTAAACACCAGCCTCAGCCAAGACCAATCTCAGGTACAAAACTGGTGGACTCAGCCCAAGTCCTAGCTGAGAAGATGTATTCCAGCCACAAAGCCCACCCTGCTGTTCTGGTCCTGTAGCAGAACCACTGCCTGTCAGTCCACAAAATTCTGGGCTCTTTGGTGCACAGATCATTTCTGCTGGGGAAGCGCAGGTGACGCAGGTTCCTGAAGCCTAACTCACAGCCACGTCAGCAGAGACCAGAGACACCAGATTCATCAGCAGGTCCCTCTCTCCAGACTCTCTTTGCTTCATGGATTCATTTCCCCTGGGCCGAAAGGACAGCAACTCTTTGGCATCTCTGAGCTTGCAAGCACTACTCAAGAGAAAGCTGGGCACTGGCCACATGCCACTATGGATGATGACCCCAAGCATGGTTGGGGTTTTTTGCCATCGCTGGGTTATGAGCTCACTGTTGCAGCCTGCCAGGCCAGTCAGCCAGCTCTGCCCTAGACATGCGCAACACTAAAGAGACCTAGGAATGTACTGTCCCAGTGGGATTTCTAACTGAATCAACATCTTTCTTTGGTGCTTTCCCTCCCAAAAGCAAGCTGAGAGGCTGTCCCTGAGTCCTGCTCTACAATACGTCTCAAGGACAGCTGAGGGGCTGCACTGGCAAGAGGCGGGTGGCTCTGATGTCCTAGCTCAGCCACAGGGCCAGCCCTGCTGGGGACAGCCTACCTAAGCAGGGCAGAGAGAAGACACCCCTCTTCAGCTCCTCAGCTCAGACCAGACCAGAGGCAAGATCCAGTGATGGTCTGGGGAGCCAAGCAACAAGCTGGTCTGAACACAGCTTTGGCACAGGACTGTACTGAGGGCTGTAGCCCAGCACTCAAGTAACAGATGAAGGTTAAGGCAGGAATTTAGGCATCCGGACGACAGTTTTAACCCTTTCTGGAGTGCCTTTTCTATGCAGCATTAAGTCTCATGGATACATCCCCTTTCCAGTCTGCTAGTTCCTCTGCTAAACAACACAGTGCTCAGCTCTCCACGCAGCAAGATGCCATGTGCATATCAAGGCTCTCCTTCCTCTTGTCAGCCCTGTGACCAGCCATGGGTTCATGACATTCTTCAAGACCGTCTTCACAGCCACTAAGCACCCTTCCTGCAGTCATTCTACCTCTCCCTGTGACTCACAGCATTTAAATACAAAAGCTCAATTGCTGGCTGTCCTCAACTTTTCCTTAGCAAAGTATCTTTGCTACACCCAGCCACAAAGCTCTGTGAGGTCCCCCAGGCATGCAGACCCTCCAGCTGTGCAGATCTGAACAGTAGGGTCAGATCACAGCTGTATGTCAGATGGAACTGTACCTGTCGGGTCCCTAATTCACCTTGGCAGCACCCCCCCTGCACCTCCTGCCTGCACAGCATGCACAACCCATGCTCAAGAACAACTCATCACCTGGCACACACCAGCCCTGCTGCGTACATCCCCGTGTCCCTCCCTCCCTCCCCTCTGCTGCAGAGGGGCTCCTGTGCGCACACAGAGCAGAGTGACTTGGGGACAGACTTTTTTCTCCTGCTGCCACGGGGACAACGTCCTGTGCATCACCTTCCACCCTGCTGCAGTCATGGGTGGCAGCAGGTGACAGCTACCCATCTTGGCCCCACACTTTCGACTCAGTAACATTGTAAGCTGCACCAACCTCTTGAAAAATATTTAAACCACTCCTTGCCCAGGCAACTATCTCCCCCAGGACAGCAGACCCTTCCCAGCCCAGCCCCACAGCGCGGGAAGCAGCGATCGAGCATCTCCCAACTGCATGTTTCCATCCGAGTGCGTCACAACTTAATGCTGCCCCCAGACCGTACTGCGCTATGACAGCACCGCGGCTTGGCACGGCCCCGATGGCCCCACCGGGCTGGTTTCGGCCACGGGGGCAGCCCAAGTAGTTCTGGGGTAACCCTGACTGCTCTGCCCCAGCCTGCCTGCGAGGAAGGGGCCGGTGTGGGCTCTTCTCCCGCTACTACACCAGAGGCAGGCACCCGACCGAGGCAGGACGCGCCCAGACAGCCTGTTCGCTTCTTCCCACCCAGGACCGATGCGCACCAGCCTACTATCTCCAAAATTGATGCCGGCTCACAGCGAGCAAGCTCTTGGCGGTAAAAAGCTCTTTTTTGTCCAGACAGCCACTCCTTCCTCTCCAACTCCGCTCGGCTGGGAGCCGGGGCTGCGGCGCTGCCCCTCCGCGTTGCCCTGCGGCTCTCCCCGATGCCCAGGTGGGTGCCAGTCTGCCCTGGCTGGGCTGGCAGGACACGGCGCAGCGCAACCCTTGGCAGAGAGCCCGCAGAGCTTGTCACTTATGCTAAGCCGTAGGGCAGGTCCCAGCGGTACGGCTCTGTCCTGGATTCCTCTCGCAGCGATGTTTTCGAGCAAGCACTGCTGCCAGACCACGGTAAGCGGCGCAATGTCACCCAGGTCTTGCCGCGCTCCCTCCACCCCCGTGATCGGGGTGGGATGGAGGGGGCAGAAATGCAGGGTTGGGGACGGGGACCCTCGGGCAGTGGGGGCATGGTGGAGAGCCGGCTCCGCAGAAAGCAGGCAGGAGAGGGAGATGGGGCTGGCTGCTCCGTACCAGGGCTGAAGCTCTTGCAGCGAGCGGGGCGGCGACTGTCCGGGCATGTTCACCCGCCCATGTCCCCGCCGGGGCGCAGGGCGATGCGCATCCCCCCACGGCGCCCCCCGCTCCCCCGACCCGCCGCTTACCGGCTTCTTCTTGCGGCGGCTCTGGATGCGGCTGACCACCAGGTCGGTGTAGAGCACCGGCTTGAGGGTGCGGGAGCGCTGGGGCCAGCCGTAGCAGAAGGTCTCCACGCCGCGGTAGTTGCGCCCGTAGCGCACCGAGCACATGGAGCGGGACCGCATGCGCCCCGCGCTGCTGTTGATGCTGTTGACGCCGATCATCCTGCCGGCAGCGGCGGGGGGGCGGCGGGG